>CAUYON010175503.1:0-14152 GCA_963573935.1 Arctocebus calabarensis
TACTCGGGAGGCTGAGGCAAGAGAATCGCTTAAGCCCAAGAGCTGGAGGTTGCTGTGAGCAGTGTGACGCCACGGCACTCTACCCAGGGCGATAAAGTGAGACTCTGTCTCTACAAAAAAAAAAAAAAAAAAAAAAAAGAAAGTAAACACAAAGCAAACAGAAAAGGCAAATCTTCACCCGGAGGAGGGGCAGTAGGACTACAAGGCAAGGATTGCACTTATTATATAACTGTTTTTTTTTTTAATTTGCCCTAAAAATAAGAAAAGAAAGCAAAAAAGCAAAGCCTTATTTGAATGCACCTTTCAAATCCTACTCTTTAAGTTAGAGATTTAGCATTATTATGTTCTTTAAAGTTTTACCTTTTTTAGAGACCTGTTTAATGTGGCAATTTAGTCACTATCAGAGTCACATATTTTTCTTTCCTTACAACGGTCACTAGGTGACAAGATCCCCATCCCCAAGTCACAGAGGATGTTAAACTACACTCTCTGCAGTTACTCTAGATCAGAGCTGTCCAATAGAAATGCAATGGGAGCCACAGGCATAATTCCAAATTTTATACCAGCCACAGTGAAAAAAAGCATAACAAATGAGAATTAATTTTAATAATACATTTTCTTTAACCTAATATATTTGATGTAGAATGTGTTGAAAATATTTCATTGATAAATTAAATATTTATAATCAACATAAAAACATGAATGAGGTGAATTTTACATTCTTTTTTGCACAGTTCTTTAATTCCAGTTCGTGTTATAAGCCGACCACACGTCGTCGTAAATTGGTCTAGTCACATATCAAGTGCGCAGCAGCCACACGTGGCTAAGGCTACTCTATTGAACAGCGCAGAGCTAGAACTTCAGCACAAAATTTTATTTTTAAAAGAAGTCTGCTTTAGGGCAGGGTCTTTACTTTCTCATCCCACCCACTCTGATAACACAGGATCCTCTGTCATCTGAGACACAACCGTGTCACGCAGACCCTTAGGCCATAGAAAGGGAGTCCCGGACTCAGCCTAGAGCTGTGACCAGGACTAGAGGGACTCTAGGGAGGTCGCACTCCCTCCTCTGCTTACCTGAATCCACGCTGAGGCCCAAGCCCTGGGCCACTTCCCCCGCGGGGCTGGCGAAGGGTCCCCCGGGCGCGGCCCACGCGGCGCCGGCCGCCTCACTCTTGGCCGAGAGCTCGCAGGGCGGACTGACAGGCGCCGGCGCCGGGGCGGGTGCTAGGCGGCCCGGGCGCCCGGAGGCCGCGGGCATCAGCAGCGGCCCGTAGCGCGGGTCGAAGTGGGGCGCGTAGACCTCGTGCACCGCGGCGGGGCGCGGGTATGCGGCAGCCTGGGCTCCGAGGGCGCCGCCCAGAGCGTAGGGGTGGTGAGGGTGCGCGTGGTGCGGGTGCGAGTGGTGCGGGTGCGCGTGGTGCCACGGCTCTGTCGCGCCCTGGTGCAGGTGGCCGTGCAGCGCGGCCGGCGAGTAGGGGTCGGCGGCTGCGAAGGGCAGCTCCGAGTGCGCGGCGGCCAGCGGGCTGCCCAGCGGCGCGGGCACCGGCGTCTGATACGCGCTGTTCCAGAAGGAGGCGGGGAAGCTGCGCTGGCTCATCGGGAAGGAGCCGTCTGCGGGCGGAGAGGAGGAGAGTTAGAGAGGTGCGTGTCACCGCTGCAAGAGGCGATCGCAGACCAGCCAGGCCGTGACAGCTCTACTCGCCCTGCAGTCACCGAGCCGGGAAGACTCGGCGCCGCGCAGACGGGCAGTCTCCGCCTCTGGAACAGCGCCTAAGGGGGCTGCAGCCTGTGACGAAGAGGTCTGGGCACTGCCAAAGGGGTGCTTCCGGGAACTCTGGGGAGTTGGTCGGCTTCATCAGATTTCTCAGACGCGTCCCCAGTGCCAAAATCGGGGAGCGGGAGGAGAAGGAATATTGGAGCTCTCCTTCCCTCCAGCCCCAAGTTCGGGGTGCAAAGAGCGTTCCTCCACTCTGGCCAGCTGCCAGAGCAGACGCGGGCCTCCCTTTCTCAACCTCAGCCTCTCCTGAAGCTAAAGATACCACTTTCCACTTTGGTCGGCCGCAGAGCGAACTAGCCCTTCTCACATCTCAGCCCTTTTCTTCAGAAACTGCCCCGGCGAAGCCTCTCCGAAAGACTTGGAAGCTCATCGACAAATATCGAAATCTTGATATTAGTTTACTTTCTAGAAACCTTCTTACAAATATTTTTTCCAGGGACTCAAGCAAAAGAGTAAACTAGACATATTAAAACGGTAGTTGTATTATTTGCACAGTGAGACATGAACGATCAGGTTTTTCTAAGTCAACATTCTGCGTCAACGTGAGGGCACCAGGGATCATAAAAATAATCGTAAGTACCACTGTCGACCCCTACAGTCTGGTAGCATTTTTTTTTTAAATTAAATCATAGCTGTGTACATTAGTGCAATCATGGGGTACATTGTCTGGTAGCATTTAAGAAAACAGCATTTAGATCAAATTTATTTGTTGCCAGTGGTAGTGAAGGAGAAAAATATAGCTACTTAATTGAAGGAAGCTTTATTGAGCACTTTCTCTGCAGAAGGCGTCTGCACCATATACTAGAAAATTCTAAATAATTTGAAAATGCATTTTAAATGGTGAACAGCCTTCCTGTTAAAAATATTTTTGCCAACTGAGGAATAAAAATAGTTTTCTGTATTTAAAACTAATGTTTTTGGGTCTTGTCTACGGGGAAGGCTTGTGCAAAGTGTCAAACTCTCTTAAGAAAAAAAAAAAGTGTGTGTGTGTTGTCATTTCCCCCCAACAGACAAATGAAAATGAATGAATGAAAATTAATTCCTTCCTTCCTTCTTTCCCTCCTTCCACAAAGTCCTCATTTCTCAGCTTGGCATACACACAAAACAGCTTAGGCTCATAATGGTTCCCCCAAACTTTGTCTTGTTGAAAATAAAGGAAGTTGAAATTTTAGAATAGGAGGGAGATTTAGTTGACTTTTCCAATGAATTATTGTCAGGGGCTAGGGTAAAGTAGTGCTTTGTGAAGAAGGTAGAACAATTAAAGAGGAAATGTGGGGGAAACCTTAGGGATGTTTTGGCCGTACCTGCATGTTTCTTATTTTGTTACTCTACTTATTGAGACATTTTTGTTTCTGGATTCCACCAGGAATTGGAAACTGGCAAAAGGCATAGGTCTGTTTTAGTAAGTTTTGCTTGCAGGGAAGGTCTAGAACTTATTCCTTCAGGCAAATTTTCAGAAATTGGGAAGTACTCTGTAAGTTGGTGATGAAGATTCTCTACCTCCTGTTTTGGGAGGGTGCTGGAAACCTCTTATTTTCCATAGCACATTTACGTACATTTTTATGTTGGAGTCTTACAGCCTTCTCTGGGAACAGTTAGGAGGGCAAGTGTTATTCTAATTTTAGATACCAGTAAATAGAGTGACCTTAAAGAGGTTAAGAGACTCACCCAAGGTCATATTGGTAGGAAGTAGAGGAGTCAACACACAGACTTCAAATTTCAAGGTCAGTGTTTTTTCTGGATTAATACTCGGCCTCTTTTATAGGAGATCCTATACCCATTCCCCTTTTCCTCTTCATTTTCCTGACCTTCTCTAAATGCTCTTCCTCACCCCTCTCTGACATCTAGTATTCTTTCAGCTGTACATCCTTGGGTTCCTGTAGGTGGACCCCAGATGGAGAGGGTCCCCCATCTGTTCTCCCAGCAGGGCTCCATACTCACCTTGCCAGGGCCCAGAGCTCCTAGGTGCTTTGCTACTAGTACAGCTGGGGGAGTAGCTGCTGGGTTGGCTCAGGGCCCTGCTGAAATGTTCATCCACCACGGAGCTGATGTCCCCCTGGAAATAGGTGAAGAGAACGCAGCGGGAGTTGATGTACTCCGCCTCTGGTGGGCATTCTTTCTCTGGGCTGCTTTCTTCCTCTTTGATGCTGGCTGGGGTTTGACTGGAAAACGAGGAACTGCCACTGGCACTGCTGCTGGGGCTGGCATTGCACTCGTGGGCTTCCTGCATTTTGGAGTAATAGGCTAGTTTCTGATCAAAGAGAGAAAGAATAAAGATGTCAGTTTCAAAAGAGATTACAAATTGTGTTTAGACGGAAGGAAATCCCTCATCCCACTCCCTAAGGTATCCATGGGGAAGGTGGCATCTGCGCCTACCTCTTATACTCTCAGTATGAAACCAGCAATAAGGGGGCAGCAGTCCTCCCGACTTACACCCAAGCAAGAGACTGGTTCCATAGAGGAGATTGCTATCCTTGGTCGGCAGGCTCCTCGGAATTGCTGGTGGGCCACATGGAAATTTCTCCTAAAATGCCTGGGTGAAGGTTTGAGAAGACACCTATGCAGCCACATTATGAGCTGAGTTTGACCTCACAGCTGGGCTCAGAGCAGTATTATTTTTGAAAGCCAACTCCAAAAGTAAAAGACACCCAAGTCCAATTAGGGCCTGACTGCTCCCTGCCTGAGAATCCAGGGCAGAAGCACAAAATGCAGGATTAAATGTCCTCATGGTAGAACGCAGGAAAAACACCCACAAAAATCCACTCCCTGCAACCACGAATGGAAAAGATGAACGTCCACAAAGAGTTTGCAATAATCCTACGTACTAATGTCTCATATGGGGCAAAAATGTGGGATAACATTGTGATTGGGGAAAGATGGATAATTTTAATAAATGCAAGCTGATATTTGTTTGCTCACCCATAATCTGTCCATTTAAGAATATCTCAGTTTTTAAATAGGTTTCCCTTTAAGTAAGGAAAAAGCAGTGGACTAGTAGAGTATGAATATTTCCACCCTCATCATCTCCATACTTACTGAGGAAGTAATAAAAAAAGAGCAGAGGGAAGAAATGTTAAGATCCTGGCTGGAGGATGAGTAAATGGTGATGTCTGACAGCAATTTTAAAAACCAAGTGCAGCTGCTGAGAACACTTTGTTAGAAATGAGCAATGTTGAATGCGGTGTGAAAGCATTCTGTAGGCAGAGGTGGCCTTGAAGGGGGGCCCCAGTCACACGAAAATGAACTGGAGCTCTTAATGCAATAGACTGGTTGAGGGTCTAGGAGGAGAAAAGACCAGACAGAAAACCACCCGACTTCTCTCCTCTTTGCAATACTCCCATCTGGGAAGGAGCTCCAGTGATTTAGTAATGCCACCACTTCCTACATGCCATATTCCCAGCTGGTTGATAAGGAGGGACTCTGGGTGATTCCTAGAATTAACACTGGGACAAAACAAACTCTGCATTGAAAAGTTCAAAGAGAACAAGAGGAGGGAAGAAAATAAAAGGCAAAAGCTACCCGTTCCATCAGCGGGAAATTTCCGAATAGATATTTTGAATTTGCAAATAAAATTTACGAAAGTATCCACTAGGGCACAGGGGCATACCATGATTTCAAGTTCCCCAAAGCAGTAGTCTGGGCCCTCACTTTTGAACCTGGTCTGGACGCCTACAACCCCCCATCTGCATGATTTCATTCTTTTCCTAGACTACTGTCCTCCGTTTCTGATATGTCAGCTGAGGAAATGGAAAGAAAAGTTGTTCAAACTGTTCAAACTGACGAAGCCCGGAGAAAAGACAAACTGGTAGAAATAAACAGAACTTGAAGAGTTTGCAGAACCAGGGTTGAGTGGTCTTCTTAAAAGTGAGTTTGTTGAAAGCAGGGCTGACTGACTCAGCTACTCAGGCTCCAGAAAGGCAAAGTATTGTCTAAGAAGCTCGCCTCTGTCGGGCCAATCGCACTCCAATAACACTCCCAGAAAGTTGAAAGCAAAACATAAGAAAATGAACGCATTCTGCGCAGTGCCCTTTAAAACGAATTCGTTGGTTCTAGAATTAATTGTTCTGATAGCTCGAGAATTGAAATGGAAGAAATTATTCCGGACATAAGCTTGCAGGAGAGAGAACGTTTGGATCTCTGCATCTTTGCTTTTTTGTCATTTTCCCCTTTGGGACCAAAGTTTGTTTCCCACCCACCCCCGCCTGAGCTCTATACACAGCCTCCCCACACCTGCACCCCACACCTGCACCAGGCTTGAGGAATCCAGCCCCTACCATTCTCATCTGATTATTCCAAGGAAGACCCAGGAGCACAGCAGCAGGATGTAGCTGCCTTCCAGAGAGCAAATGGACTAGCTAAAGGGGTTCGTTAATTGTACAATCAGCTGTGGGGCAGCGTAGGGATCCCCGCATCCGGGTGGGGCGCGCCCCGGACCTTGGGGTACTTGCTAGGCTCCGGCAATCTGGGGACCCGCCACCGGCCCCCTAAGTCCTGGTCCTGACCGGAGGGAGATACGTACCTGGTGGTAGGGCGTGTAGGCAGCGGCGAAGTAAGGCTGCGGAGGACCATAAACTTGGTACATAACATCCAGACAGCTCATGGCTCTCCGCAGCGGAGCCGGTAAGGTGTTTTTTCATCAACTCTGGTTCGGCGGAGCTCAGGCGTGCTGCACCGGCGGCTCTTGGGCCCGAGCTCCCAAGTCATCCGCAACAGAGAAAGGGGCACCGCGCTCGGCGGCTTGGGATCCCGCTGGCTGGCTCCCCTCCCACTCCTGCGATTCTAGCCCCGACCGCGCTCCGGGACGGAAGCGCCAGGGCTCCAGCTGGAGGACATTTAAAGCCCACGCTGGGCTGGCGTGCTGACGCCACTCGGGGCCGCAGGGGAGGAAGGGGTGGTGAGGAGGCGGGAACCGCGGGGCCAATAGGGAGCGAGGATCGCTGGTCAGAGGGGCCACCGGTGTGTTTCCAGGGTCTCCCCAGCAGCGCGCCTGCGGGCCAAGGGTGCTGTAGACAGTGCGACCCGAGTAGTGGGAGCTTCAGGTTTTGCTCAGCGAGTAGAGATCTACCCAGCTAAAACAGGAGAAGGGGAGGGATCGGGGCGCTTATACCAAAAAGAAAGAGAAAGAAAGACAATTCAGGACAAAAGTCTCCCTCCCTGGGCGAGTCCTACTCTCACACTGAACTGTCAAGGTGGAGCAGATTCTCAGCTCCTCGCCCCTGTTGGAGAGGGAATGTGCTGTCCCTTGGAATCCACTAGGGGATCCCGGAGTCGCAGACCAGATGTGGAAGGAGTCTGGGGACTTCTCCCGGCTCAGAGGAGCTGCCTCTGCGCGGAAACGGCAGTGGCCGAAGCCTGTAACTGCTGTCCCCAGCCGCACCTCCTTTGCGCCCCCTCCGACCGAGTCCTGGGGCCCCTAGCCCCACCCCCCAATTCCGCTCCCCTAGGCAGTTCCTTTCCTCAGTTCTCAATTTCGATCCCGCCTCTTTCTTTCGGTGCCCTCCACGAAGCAGCTAGACGGCGTTCGAGTGGGCCCTGCCCCGCCTCTGGCTGCCCCGGGGGTAAACTGCTTTCGAGGAGTCCTCAAGGCCTTTTCCAGTCCCCGAACGCCTGGGTTTTCATGCCGTTGTCTCTTTGGCCCGCGCCCTTTAAAGTTTTGGTAATTGTTTTTACGAAAAAGGGACTCACTGGCTCTAAAAGCAGACATCCTAGTAACTGCAAGCACTCAGAGGACATTTGCTACCTCTTCAGCCGGCGATAACGCGATGCTGGGGTTCATTTCAGGGAGGTGAGCGAGGAAGCGCTTCGGCGGTGGAGCGCTTACCGCGTCCTCCCTTCCGAGAGCTCTGCTGACTCAGAGCTCCTTCCTCACGTCTCCTCCATCCTCCCCCAGTCTTCCCCGCAAACTCCGGGTAAACGGAGTGTAACAGGCAAGCCCCAGTCCTTCAAAGTTAGGAAGGAATTGAGACAAGGCTCTCTCTATTGGCTGGGTCAAGTGGCAGAAGGGACATTACGATAATAGTGGGGAGCAGACTCGGGCCGGGGCAGAGTTTGGAAGCGGTGAGAGTCTAAACCAAGGAAAGGGGCAGAGTGCATTACTGACACAACCGAACCCTATTTATGCCAGTTCAAATAGCAAAGTCTCCCGTCGATTCTCGGGCTGTAACTGAGAATAAATACATCTTCCAACATGCATTTATGTTTCAAAAGTGACTATTTTAAGTCAAATCGTTTCGGGGTTGAGATTTAGGTTTATGCAGGGGGTGGTGGGGGAATTTGCTGGGGAACGGCTCCACATCTCCAACTCCGTTTATAAATGCTGAGCCCCATCTGCTGCAATTGGAGAGTTTCCTTAGTTAACCACACATACTCTATTAGAATGAACATTTAAAATAAAGACACTCGTCTAGTACAGTTTTACACAAGGCTCTTTTTAGGAGCCCGTAGGCTAAGTTCTGCAGACTTCTTGATCTTCCCAGGATTCTGAAGCACGGAGGAAGCAGGACACTCCTCCCACCTCCACCCCTATGGGCCTGCCCCAGGAGTTTCGGAGGAAGGGCACAGCCGCCTATCTGCATTTGTGGGAGGACGAGAGAGCAAACTGTCACCCAAAGGGGTACAGTGCATCCTTCTGGGTACGCAGAGGTGAGTTGTGCAGGCCCCAGTCCCAGTTAGCGCCTCCTGCACAACTTTGCTGGAGGTGGGGATAGGGACGGGGCCGGAAGAGGGGGCTGCTCCGCCCATTGCTGGGCTCTAATTAAGCCTGGCCGGTGCCCCTGGGATTAGGTGTAAGGACGCGCAGGAGCCCAGTGTCGCTGCTCCCAGGACGCACGCAACTCGGTTGCTGCTCGGTGTGGCCCTGGAGGGTCCCACTTCACCTTCCCCGCAGGTACTGCAGTGCATCCTGGATACAAAGGTTCTGCTTTGGTTCTCCCAGCTTAGGATGTCTCTGGGCCGGAGCATCAGTCGCCAAGGCTCGCTCCTTCCTGCGTAGCTGAACATCTGCAGCGTGGAAGGCGGCAGGACGCGAGCCTCAGTCTGCGCTCCCAGCCCACGCGCGAGAGCGGCTCTCGTCTCGCTTACCTCCAGTAGCTACCTTTTATCCCTTGTACACGGTCACTTCGACATTGTTCTTTCACTTTGGCCAGGGAACTAGCAGGAAGACCTTAACTTTCCCCCAACCGCAAATTATACTGAAGTAGAAATAAAACACAACTAAATTTAAACCTCTCCGTTCTCCCAACCATATAAACCACCAGGGCAATACCATGGTCAAAGAAGTCACATTCAAAGGCTGTGGTGAAGCTACAGGTTGAAGGCGAACACAGAAAATTCTCTCTCCTCTTTCTTTCTTCCTTTCCCCAAGAAAAGGGTGAAAACCAAACACTTAAAAGTCCCCGAATTTGGGTCCTCTAGACGAATGTGTGGACATCTGCAGAGAAATAAACTATTACCGATCACATGGACTTGCCTTAACTCCCTAATTGGATAACACAAGTATCAACGTTTTTTAGGAAAGCATTCCATTTTATGATAGATTCATGGCAATTTATTGAGCTGCCAGGCGGGAGCCATGTGAAACTAATGTTAAGCTCATCCACATTTCCTTTTAATACCCTAGTTCTACTTTGCAATTCTAACATCTAAATCTGTAAAAAGAAGAGACCTTTATTCTCAAAGTTAATACGTGAAATTACGTTATTTTTGAATGAATGTGTTATCATGATAGCATCACAATGAAATATCTTATTTTCACTTCAGAGATATTTGCTTCTCATTTTAATAAACTAGCTGATCTCATTACCTGCATTTTTTTCTGTCACCTGTATCATCTTATTCTGAAAACTGCAAAGACACAGCTTTAAGGGAAGGACAGATGAATAGATCTAATTTGGGGAACTGACTCGCAGCCCCCCAGACCCTTCCTTCCCCACTGTTTACTTTGATAATGAGAGCTGGCATTTTGCACCACCTTATTCTTCTGCCAGCTAAAGGGTATAAACACAATGGTGATCTCGTAAATTGTATCCTGAATCCTATTTTCAGTATGTCTTACTGAGAGTAAATGTGTTTGGATTTAGGGGAGTAGCTGACAAGATTTTTGTGGATTCAAGCTGTTAATATTAGTGGAAAACATTTCTGCAAAAGCCAGGTTTTTAGATATGATCTATTACTTGATACACTAGCAGTGGACAGTCTGAATGGTTATTTTATTTGACAGAATTAAAAAAAAAGGAAACCTCTGTACTTTGAAACTTCACTAAAAAACTATGTGGAGAAATGACAGTTAAGCTTAAAAATAAGAAAAAGAGGGTCTGGTTATCTTCATAGAAACTTATGGTAGCTCATACCAGCATTTTCAAGTAAAAATCCTCTATGACCAGTTCAAGTGAAAAGATGAGACCTCTTTATAATTGTCAATATGTGTCATTTTTACAAGAATATTAAGTTTTACCTCTTTTATACTTTTAGACTATTTTTGTGTTATTTACAAGTAAACTTTAGCTTTGGTGAAATAATCACAACGTTCTGAGTTTGTTTTTTTATTGAATTTATGTGAAGGTTAATGCTAATTTCTAATACTGGGAAATAGAAATAAAACCATATTCATCTTCCAAAAATGAGCTCTTTTTAATGAGTATCTATGTAATGGTTAGTATAAAGATATAATTGCATAAATTCAGTTCATATGACCCAAGCCTTTAGAAAAGGTAATAAGGAGCAAGAAGGCAGATTTGACATAGATATGTGTCAAATATGTTGGTTTGTCATGTTTCTATAGGACAGGAAAAACTAGAAGAAAATTTACATTCTGTAATATTTACTCAGACACACAGAATTAAGTCAGAGAGCATAGGTATCAATAATTTCTTAATTGGAAGAGGTTGTTTTTCATCTCTACTTTACCTGGAAAAGTCAATGGAATTGCCTATAATCCCTAAACCCACTAAAATATTTTGTTTTTCTTTGGAGAGACAATCTAGAGATAAATGCCTAGTAACTAAAATATCTGTGAAAATACTTTTGCAAGCTACAGGAACATCGAGGAATTTGCAGATTCAGAAGGTGAATGTAGACAAAAGGATTTGAAACACTGACTTACATAACTGACAATATTTGTGATGATCCAGTCTCAAACCCTTGTTTATAAACTTGATTTCAATGAGATGCTGAAGGGATGTAAAGGAACCACCACAGTAACAGACAGAAGGTGAAGATGTCTATCTGAGCATGATGTCCTGGCATATCCTTCAAAAGGCCTTGAAACAATTCTTAGAACCTCTCAAAGGAACTTTCTCCTGGCATACATGGAAGAATTTTTGTCATGGACTAAGACACTGTCATTGTTCATTTTTAGCACCTTTTGTTGTTGTGACTGATTTTTGAATCCATTTTATGATGACATACATAAATTAGACTTAGCCATGTAAACCATGTAGCATGAGGTATGATTATGCATCAGGACCTTCAGCCAAGCAGGTTACACTTGTTATGTTTTGTTCTTAACTTCATACTATCAATATTATGCATCATATTGTAAGGCGAAAGCCCAGTTGTTCACTATTAAATTGAAACCTCTCCAGGTGGTATTATTATTTCATCTTTCTTGAAAAGCATGAATCAACCAATTTTTGAAATAATCCGACCTATAGAATTATTTGAGATTTTAAAAATTTGAAGACTAAATGCTAAAAACTAGTATATCATTTATACTTCTAATGCCGGATATTGCCACACAACACAGGGAATCAAAATGGGAATTTGGCAGTTGGTCAGTTGAGGATTGAGCACCCTTCTCTCCTCCCAGCTACACATGACTTTGTAAGAAATCAAACTGAAAAATTCATGTGTCTGAGTAGGCTTTCACTAAGGAAAGTTCTTCTCATTTTGGTAAATTAATGCCTATATTCCTCTTTCCCCAAACACAGACTACGTATGAGCTCAGAATATAGACATTATCTTAGTAACATCTATTGGTATGTGGAAATATTTTGAGAAGATAGTGATTCTGCAATGCTGCAAAATGATCATATGTTTTTACCCCTTAGCTGTGGTGCCTGTAGGTACTCACTGGCAACGTAAATTGAGATCCTTAATCTGTACCAATGGAAGGAGCTTTGCCTTTGGGTGTTTGAGGGGGTGGTTACTGCAAGGCAGGACCTCTTATTATTTTTGGTGATGAATGTGGTAAAATAGCCTTTCAGTAATGTAACACGATAGCTCCACTATTAAACAGCTAGTGTTGTTAGAAAGATAGGCTGTATTTTAGCATTTAGATAAATGAGGTGCTCTGAGGGCAAGAAGACTGGGGAGATGAGGGTCAAAGGACGTAACATTTCGGTTGATGGTAAGACTAAGTACAAGAAATGCGTTGTACATCATGGCGACTACAGTTAATAATAACAAATTATATTCTTAAAAATCACAGAAAGCCTGGGTTTTAGGTTTTCTCACCGTAAAATAACCTCTTCATAAGTATGTGAGGTAAAAAAATGTCAATTATTTGGATTTAATCATTCCACAATGTACACATATTTCACAACATCATATTATATAGCACAAATATTTATAATTTTTATCTGACAACTAAAAAAATCATAAAGTGCTAAATTGAGGCAATCGTATCAACAAGTTAGAGAGAAATGAAGTCCCTTTTTACTTTGGGTGGCAGACCTCCAAGCTATGGAGAATAACCTCAGCAGAAAGCAAATCCCAATAGTAAGTGTTAAGAAGTCATGTCAAGGCCTATGTTGTCAAATAGCTATGTAGGCAAGGAACTGGAGGTCTGGAGGGAAGCTGCAGGCCTTAAAACCGGAAGGAAGAGCAGAACACACTGCTGATTGCCACTTGGAAGCTGACAAAGCGGCAGACCTATTCCCTGCATGCCCATGGCTCTGAAGGTCATGTGTTTTGGGAATTCAGCCCACTGTTCTCATTTCATGGGACATTGCCCTACTTTCTCTGGGAAAACACTGAAGCCTTAACCTGATGAAATTATCTTCAGTACCTTCTTAAGAATGGAGGAAGATGAAGAGTAGCAGGGAGAGGGAAGGCCTAGATATCAAGACAGGCTGGGATACACGATGAGAAATAAAGTCACTCCTTCAGCCCTCAGCTTGTTCATCGGTGCCACGAACAATCTGGACTAGATGATCTCTAAAGACGCTGACGGCACAGACTCTGAAATTGGAATAAATTCACGTTTGATTTGAAAGTAGTGTGAAATGTTTATAAATATTTTCTGACATGTTTGTTATTTCCAACATTCCTTCTTGAAGAATAAAAAGTCTATTATAAACTTTACTTCAAAACCAATAATTTTGTGTTTCCAATTCTTGGACAGCAGAGGTGTATTCTTAAAGGTGTGGCAGTAACAGTCAGTCAGAGATCCTTTAGAATTCCAGGGAAATGTAATTCAAAAGAAAGCTGTGTTTTCTAAGCTTTGGTGAATGAAGCTGAGATACTGGAAGTTTCCTATTACATAGGTTTTCTGTGGGTTCAAGTTAACATGGTATGTACTTCCAGACTCTGCTCCTTGAGAAATAAAATTTCAACTTTTTAAAATGTTTATGAGACTGAGAAGACAAAGTACCCATTCTTTTATATAGTAACACTGGAGCTTCAAAACTAGCACTTTTTTCTTTTTTTGTGAGACAGTCTCATTTTGTCACCCGTGGCCCTTGGTAGAGTGCTCTGGAGTCATAGCTCACAGCAACCTCAAACTCTTAGGCTCAAGTGATTCTCTTGCTTCAGCTTCCCAAGTAGCTGCGACTATAGGTGCCTGCCACAACACTTGGCTATTTTTAGAGAGAGAGTTCTTGCTCTGTCTCAGTCTGGTCTTGAACCCTTGAGTTCAAGCAATCCACCCACCTCAGCCTTCCAGAGTGCTAGGATTATAGGTGTGAGCCACCATGCCTGGCCCCAAACTAGCACTTTTTCATTTTATCACATTATATAATTGATATATATATTTTTATTTTTTTCTTAAATACATGTATTTTATTATTCTTCATTACATTATTCCCCCACCCCCACCCCCAGTGGTAAGACAGAATTTATTTACAGAAAAGAATACAGAAAACACTAAAGCTCCTGGTAGAGGGAGAGAATTCAAGTGGGGAGGGAGAAGCTCTCTCCGTTTCTCTTCCAGTCTTTCCCCGTCTCCTTTAGGCCTTTAGTCTCATGATATATATAGGTGTATGGGTTTCTTGGCCAGGAAACGAATGAACACAGCCCCTTCCGCCAGGGGCAAGGTGAATGAATGTATCAATGAATGGATACAGTCCATTCATGGAATTGAGGCCTAGGAAATTCACAAGGAATTGACCTAGGCATAGGAGATGGGGGTTCCACATTTAGTCCTAAGTGTGAAGTG
>CAUYON010175504.1:0-46072 GCA_963573935.1 Arctocebus calabarensis
CCCCTCCCTTCCCATATTCTTGTGCTATAGTTGGGTTATAGACTTCATATGAGACCTTTAAGTTAGCTTCATACTAGGGCTGAGTACATTGGATACTTTTTCTTCCATTCTTGAACACTTTTCTATTCAGCCTTTGCTAAAGGGTTATTTTCTTCCTCATCCCAGAATGCCCTTTTCTGTCCTCCCATTTGTTAAAATTTTATTCTTTTTCCCATATTCTACCTCAGATACACCTCTTCCAGGAAGCCTTCCTGGCCCCCTAACTGACTGTGAACTTGCAACACTCATAGCCCAGGGGCCACGTCTCCTCGTCTTCCCCATGCACCTTCCCCTCAATGAACAGATTCTTCCTGCTCCTTTCCTCAAAAGGGAGTTTAGAACTACACATGGCTAACAGATACCAAATGTGTAGCCCCTGAAAGTATTCTATGTACAATTGGAGCCAATAGTCCTTAGGGGGGAGCTTTCCTGCAAGGACACAGGCGTGTGGCTAGTCATGCTTATCAAGCAAAGCCTTCTGTAGATTGGAGCTGAGTTTCTAATGGTTGAACCTGGCCAACTGTAGTCACACTGTATTTGTAAAGACAAAACACTCAGGTGGGTTTTGTGTTAACTTTTGCTTGCTTGGCGTCTTAGCCTCATGGGATAGAGGAAAATTTCAGTTGTAGAATACGTTACCTTTTTTGACTTGTTCAATTTTTCTGGTCATAAGAATATAATGAGGGAAACACATGAATCTTATAAAGTAGCTATGAAGAAATATATTCAAAGTACAACTGACAAAATATCTTTAGGAAGACTCATATCTCAACTCATAAAACTGTCAGAGTTTTGTCTTCAGCCCAGATTTTGTGCTGTCGCTTAATTAAGTTATGGCAGTATCTTGGGAAATTTTCGATACTCATCTCACCACAGAATAAGGAAAATATCAGTCACACAAATGCATTCTGATATGTGATACAACTGATGATCCTTTAATCCATGGCAAGGTTGGTCTCGATATATTTGGGAAACGCTAATGATGAAAACATTTTTGGAAGCAATGGCTTTTTTAAAAGCCCACCTACTAAAAGAAATAGCTGATACCATTAATATATTTAAGTGGAACTCCTCTGTAGATCTCAACATTGATGGGTTCCATTGAAGGAAGAAAAATAAAAGAAAGAAAGATTGAAATCCATAGTTAATAACAAAATGTCATTTTATTTTGAATCTTCCCCATTTTTAATTTTAATATGTCAATAAATATTTTGCTAAAGGGTTTACTAGTGTTTCCTAAAAGTTAGCAGTACTTATTTTAGACAGAAACAAATAAGTACTATTCAACTATAACAACCCATTTATTCCGCAGTACTGTTTTTATTTGAAAAAGGAACTGTTACAGAATTTATGTCATCACATTTTATGTAATTTATTATATACCTTATGCTATTAAACTTGTAACTTTCTCTAAACTGCTATTCATGTCAGGAGAAACAAGCTAAATTATGTTTGTATATTTACAGTGAGAATACACATTCTTTGAGAAGAAACAATATAATTTTTTCACATTAAATCCAAAGAACACTACCATTAACTTTAGAAGTTGTCCTTAAAGTTACTAAAAATAAAGAACTCATGACCATAGGCCATATTTACTTTTTCCTGAGAAACTTTTCAAAGAATAATTTCTAGTAGCCTTTGTCTAGGGCCAATGAACTACAGTAAACTCTCCGTAATATTGGGATCTGACATCTGGATTGTCCTTTAAAAATACATGTTTTATATGCTGGGTGCTGTGGTCTGCACCTGTTATCACAGCACTGTGGGAGGCTGAGACAGGAAGATCCCTTGAGCTCAGGAGTTTGAGACCAGCCTGAGCAAGATCAAGACCCCATCTCTACTAAAAGTAGAAAAATTAGCTGGGCACCTGTAGTCCTAGCTACTTGGAAAGCTGAGGCAGGAGGATCGCTTGAACCCAGGAGTTTAAGGTTGTTGTGAGCTAGGCTGACTCCACAGAACTCTAAGCTGGGCAACCAAGTGAGACTCCTCTGTCTCAAAAAAAAGAGGGGGGGGAGGACGCCTGATTACCTCCTCACACACCCTATATCATTCTGTCGCAGAATCACAGTCTGACTGAAGTTGATCAGATCAGCTCTCTTTCCACTTTATGATAATCTATCATTTAACAGCTCTAGGAAAAATACAGAATTAAATTTTGTATCCTAAAATTAATTATTCAGTTAAAACATGAAATTGTTTACTTTGTCCAAAAGCAATACATTTGGGGAAATAAGACCTGAACACCAAGTGAAGCATTTTTAATTAGATCCTTTTGATTATGTAGACCAGAAATTTACAGTTTATTTCAAGTAACAGGCATTTTGTTATAAGAATCAAGCACAGAATGAAGGCCATTTGGTCCTCTGAGCAAAGTTAGATCCTAACTAGGACAGAGCGCAGAGCAGGCCCTCGCTTCAGGAAGATTAGGAGTTGACGAAGTGCGGGCCAGGGAATTTTTGCTCTGCGTATCAGCATTAAAGTGATTCTGTCACTCCATCTCCTCAGAGTTTACTTCTCATCTGGCTTATTCATCCTCCATTCTCTGCTTCTCAGTTGGCGCTGTCTCAAATCTTGGCATTCCATAATAGTAATGACCCTGACTCTGGGTAATAACCTCAGTGCCTTTGGGCAGCTACTTCATTATCTTCATATTTCTAAGGTAACCTTTCCTAGAAAGGTAATGTGATCATTTTCCTCATAGGCCATGCCATAGACCATGGGCCTTACATGAATTGTCTTTCTTGGGTCACTTGACCGTGATTGACCTAATTTTTGGAGTCATGGGATGAGAAGCTCCAGAGACTTCCATAAGGATCACCTGCTCCATACAGGGAGCAATATCACTGGGGCAGGAAGGTACCAGAAGCTGTAAGTGACCTGTTCCTGCAACACAGTTTCAATTCTCCCTATAGATGCAAACGCCAGGATGAGAAGGTTGTGTTTTATATTTATGATATAATTTAAATAGTCTTATTTTAACCGTTTCTTAGTCACCACACCAGGTTGAGAACATTGTGTTTTATTTTTATAATATAATTTAAATAGTCTTATTTTAACCATTTCTCTAGAAGTATAAAGGCTCTGTCATATTTCCATTACATTATGCTAATACATTATAATGGTTTCACCGAAACAAACAAATCTCCACTTTGGTTCAGATATTCCTCAGCTTATTACATTTTTTGAAGTCAAGGAAACTTTACTTACAATAAAATCACCAGAGTTCGCTCATTGGCTAGGATCAATAAACTTCCTTGAAATACAAAAACAGAAAGTAGAAACAAAAAATCCCCAAACGCATTTTGTTGTTTAAGAATTCTGAGCCCCTTGGCCATCTTACAGGACGTATTTTGTGCAGTTTTCATGTAAACGTGTAAATCTGTAACGATGACATTGATTTTCGCCCTCCCACAACCAAAGCAAAATCAGATAAAAGAACCTGCTTTTTTAAAGCCTAAGGTTTGTTATTTATCATTTACTCTCTATCATTTAGCACCCTAGGACAGGGATAAACAAACTTTCTATGAAAAAGATCAGATAATAACTATTTTAGATTTGTGACACATATATTCTCTTTTTCAACTACTTCCTTCTCCTATTATGGTACAAAATAAACCATAAACAGTACATAAGTGGATGAAAATGGCTTTGTTTCAATAAAATTTTATATATGGGCATACATGGGTTCTCCCTTGTGACTCTCCCCTTCTCAATGTGAAATTTATGTAATTTCCCTGCATCACAAACATTACTCTTGTTTTGTTTTCATGTTTTTTTTTCAACCAAACATTTGAGAAACATTCTTAGTTTCGTGACCATGAAAAAAACAGGGCATGGGCTACATTTATACCACTGGGTAACAAACTGCAGCTTTCAAAGCTTTGGGTAAGATTAAGTGCGTTGGGAAAATTAAGTACATCCCTTTTACTAGTTTGATGAAAACAATTTTCTTTCCCTCTTTTTATTAAGTTTAATTCTGTAAGTATCCTAAAAGATTACTTTTATGTTGATAGAAATTTTTTAATTGTATACACTATATTTATCATATCATATCTATCTATCTATCTATCTAAAATAGTACCTATAGCTTTCATATGAAGGCTAAAACCCAGTTGTAGCACAAGAAATGGAGAAAGGGGCAAGGGATGGGAGGGGAAGTGGAAGGATGGGTAGAGGGAGGGTGATTGGTGGGATCACACTTACGGTGCATCTTAGAAGGGTACATGTGAAAATTACTAAATGCAGAATATAAATGTCTTCATATAGTGATTAAAAAGCCATGAAGGCTATGTTAAATAATTCAATGAAAATATTTTAGATTGTATATGAAGTCAGTACATTGTGCCCCATGATTGCACCAATGTACACAATTATGATTTAATAAAAATAAATAAATAAATAAAATAGTACCAAGTTCTATTGTTATTTCTTGTTGAATTATGTAATATAATAGTTCTAATAATTCTAATAATGTAGTTCAATAATGTTGAATTATGTAATATAATAGTTCTAATAATGTAGCTATTAATGTCATCTTATCTTTTTTCCAGGTTATTTGAGACACTCCAGTCTCTGTTTTGGTCAATATTTGGGCTCATCAATTTATACGTGACCAATGTCAAAGCCCAGCATGAGTTTACTGAGTTTGTTGGCGCCACCATGTTTGGGACCTATAATGTCATCTCTCTGGTCGTTCTACTCAACATGTTAATAGCTATGATGAATAATTCTTACCAACTTATTGCGGTGAGTTGACTAACTTTAATTCAATATTCCCCCCAGGAACATGCTGTTCCTAGTTATACATCATCTTATCATCATAAGAAATAAGCTCTATACTTGGCTGTTAATGAAGAATAGAAAAATTATGATATAACTGGTTAATTTGAAATCTTTTAGCAGTATTACACTGTATGTGGCTATATGTTAATCTGTTTTTACCATGTTGCATGAGTAAAAAAATAAAATCTACTTAGCCAGGCTGTCAATGGCTGTGGTAAGCAGTGAGGAAGGCTGATAAATAGGCATCCCGTGGCACCTGTCCGCTGGGTTCTCCCTTGTGACTCTCCCCTTCTCAAATAAGTAAGCACACGCCTGCTGGGCAAGACTCAAAAGATAACCACAGAGGGACTCTGGTGAAAGGTAAAGCCAGGATTTCCGTTTCTTAAAGCTTGGATAAAGCAATATTAAAGTCCTATTGAATTCTGTAGAGGAATATATAATATGTGTTTATTTGAAACTCTGGAATCCAAACAATTCAGCTTAATGTACTTATTTATTCATTCAACAAATACTTATTGAGCACATATCTGTTGCCAAGAACTGTTTTAGGAACTAAAAGTACATAAACAAACAAGAAAGAAAAAGCCGTTTATCCAGTTGAATGCACATACTAGAAATTTATGTTCGTGACAAGCAGCTATAGCAACAAAACAAAACTCATATGGGAAGGAAATGTATTTCTTACATCTTTCATATTTACACCTTAAGGAGCATTTTGTAAGCGTAATTAGAGGTTGTACATTTTCTCCACAAATAACTACAATTATAGTGTATCTGTGAATCTATGGTTCAAACCTCTGATGTGTTATTATTGGTATTTTTTACCATCAAGGAGAGCTCTGAATTTTACTTAAACTGTCTTTATGGAGATACATTTTTCTCATAAGATGCTTGTCAGTGATAAAAAACTGCATGAAACATGAAAATAAATTGTTTGATTTAATGGCTACAGACTGCAGTATTCCCGATGCATAATAATTCCTCAGACATACCTAGGTCCTAGCGTTCAGAGGTGAATATTTGGACTTGTAGATATTTTGTAAGCATCTTGCAATCTGAAATTTTTAAAGATAGTCCCTCTATATTGTTTCAGATGTTCTGTATTCCTCTAGTCAACACATTTCCAAAATATGGGTCCTGTTTACCAGAAAAACAACAACGACAAAAATTAGAAAGCTGCTAATTATTATACTGCTAAGAGTTTGAATCCTGTAAAACATTAGTTCTAATTTCATCAAAAAGAGAACATCATTTAAGAATAGTTTGACATTTTCTCTTTGCTTCTTTGTGGGGTGGGTTTTTCTGAGTAACTTCATTACAGAGATAAGAATTATCTTCAAATTTCTCTTTTTAATGAGCCCAAGCTCTAAAAAGAGCAAAACCGGAGCAGGCGCTGAGAACCTCAGACAGGTGTAACCCCTGCTGCTCTGCTGTGCATGAGGCGTCCTTGGGCATGAGCATGCTAAGCATTGAAATTTCACCTCTCCCAGAATAGCAGAATTTACTCGGAGGGCTTTTCCTTCTGCGACCCTAACCCAGAGCCATAGGCTAAAGTGAGAAAAAGTAGGAAAATTTAACAATTGAGAGGCAGAAGCAATCAAGAAGGTCATAACTAAAGCCTGCTTCCCATTCACTCATTTGTTCATTGATTAAACATGCACCGTGCACTTGGCATATGCCAGACACAGGCCTGATCTTAGAGATACAAAGAAGTCTCTGCTGTCAAGGAAAAGGTAATATCATAAGGACCAAAAAAGATCCAATATTGAGAAAAGAAATTTGAGAATGTTATGAAAGTGCAGGACCTTGAGTTGGGTTGGAGATAAAGCACAGGTGAAGCCTGCCGCGTGCGGGGGCAGACTTCCCAGGACAGAGGCTGCTGAAACCAAGTTTCAAAGGTTGGCTAAGAGTTAGAGGTGGAGGTGGAAGGGGGTTTAGAACTTCCTATCTCCTAAACTCTAAGCACTGTGGACTATATGATAGAAAAGATGTGATTATTAAAATCCCAAACCGTGAACAAAAGAAGCAGCTGATTAGTGATAGCAGTGAAAGAACATAATTTATAAATCCCTGAGAATCAGAGAATTAGGAGTATTCACAGGCCACCACTTGATCTGCCTTTTTATTTCCTTGAGCTGAATCTACTGAGTCCCATTTTCCATGCCTGCAGCAAACAATATACCAGTTTCTTCACTAATGGAGCACATCAGCCAGATCCTATACACCTGTTTAGAAAAAAATGGTAGTGGGAAGGAGAAAGAAAGAAAGGGGAGGGAAACTACAGCTTCTGTGTCTCCATTTATGGAGTAGTCCATGCAATCAGACATTTGCTCAGCAATAATGAAGGGCACGCATTTTCCAGGTATGATGACTTTTGTTCAAAGCACAATTTGTTCAGTATCTGGACTAAAACCCATGTTGTACAGAGTAGAAATGTACATATAACACACATGCCCATCAGCACACAGCGATTTAGGAATATTGAAATGAAGCACAGTCTAAGGCTATATTCTCCTCTAAAATCTGAGTTCTTGTTTATAATAGTCATTGGTCATAATGAACTATTCAGAATTCTAAAATGCATGTATGCCTAGTTTCTACCACCTCCTCCTTCCCAGATTTTCGGTTACATCAGATTTATGGCTAATTTAAGGAGAGACTGGCCACCCTATATCTAATCGCCACAGATGTTCCCAAGTTTCCTCTAGGAGATTAATAAAGTGGAGTGAGTAATACACGGGAGGGCTGAGGGAGATGGCCTCAGGCTGTGGGCAACCCCCCGACTCACTCCTATCTACTGACTTTCCCCAAGGTTATGTCAAGGTTCAGTGCTGCGTCAGAGAAGCCCTCTGCATGCAGCGGTTCTCAACCTGTGGGTCGCGACCCCTTTGTAACAGAGAAAATACATCGTGGCATTAGGAAAGTTGAGAACCACTGTAGAGGAATTTCCTTCTGAGTTTATGTCTGCCTGAGGGTGGCCAAGAATTATGCTGATGGAAACATGTGCTGGCAACACAGAAGGCCAAGTCCTGAGCATCTGGGCAGGTGCCATTCACCTGAGCTGGGCTGCAAGGCCTTGGGGGAGACAGAGTCTTGTTTCTGTCCAGAATCGAATGCAAGTGAGCTAAGGAGAACGTTCGTCTTCAGGTCTAGCTAATCACTGCAGTCTCTCTTACATGGAATTACTTTAGAGATCTGTTACTCTGAAGAAGGAAGGATCAGAAGTGATGACTCTGTAGACCAGAGTAAGCCATTACCCGAAGTGTGTCAATGACTCTTCCTGGAGTCAGTGGTTTTCTTTTGTTTGTTTCTCCCGCAGTCTTGTTTTTATAAGCAATTTAATTAATGTGCCAAGAGCCACTTAAAGTCAGGGCTCTCTGTGAGGTTCGTTTCACGTTATTAATTAAGAAACCTGTCAGCAGTTGTCATATCCTTCTGTTCAGGACCATGCAGATATAGAATGGAAATTTGCTCGAACGAAGCTGTGGATGAGTTACTTTGAAGAAGGAGGTACTCTGCCTACACCCTTCAATGTCATCCCAAGCCCAAAGTCACTGTGGTACCTGATTAAATGGATATGGACGCACTTGTGCAAGAAAAAGATGAGAAGAAAGCCAGAAAGTTTTGGAACAATAGGGGTAAGAACACAGCATGTTAGTATTACTTTTCTTTAATTGTGCATTTTAAAATATTTGCGTTCCTTATTAAATATTTAAGGTCTATACCCTTGTTGTTCTTACTGATTACATGTTGTGAACACTTGTGGCACATCTACCATGACTAAGGCACTCTGAGTATCTGTGACTTTGTCACAAACCCATTTCCTGCAATTTTAACAGGAACCTCCCCTTCTCATCGGCCTTCCTTGTCCTAATAATCAAGGCTGAAGAAACCAACACATTCTCTTTTAGTGTACGGGTTTCCAGCTGCATGCTATTCGTGCCATTACCTGCTTATTGTCTGTTTCCCCCGCATCTTAAGTCCATGAGAGGAGGGCGTCTCTTCTGCTCAGCTCATATTCCTCATGCCTATCATAGGCACCTGCAAAGAGCATTTTATCCTTGATAAAAATTCTCATTGGAATCACCAAATGCATATTATACTGAAATATGCTGTGCCAAATGTCAGCTGTGATTGCAGAATGTATTTAGTTAATTTCAACATGTCAATTCCACTCCCTATCACATTAGATGCCAGGAAGATGGCATCTAAAAATAATACATAGGACCGCTCAGACATGCTCCTGGCCAACTAGAAGATCCTATTTCCTTTGGAAGCTCCTTTCATATGGGAAATCCAGGGTTCCATTGCTCTCTGACTTTGTTTTCTAATTTTCAAAGTTCCCACAGTGACGTTTGGGGAATTAACATGCTAACATTCATTAGTCACTTTGTCTCGGAGAAATTGCTTTGGAAGTATTTAAAATGGCCTTTATATTACATATTAGAATTACTAAATAATAATAGATATTTAATCAAAAAATCAATGATGGCTGGGCGTGGTGGCTCATGCCTATAATCCTAGCACTCTGGGAGGCTGAGGTGGGTGGATTGCTTGAGCTCAGGCGTTCAAGATCAGGCTGAACAAGAGTAATCACTCATCTTTAAAAAAAAAATAGCTGAGCAAAAACAACAACAACAACAACAAAAAAGCTGAGCGTTGTGGCAGGTCCCTGTACTCCCAGCTACATGAGAGGCTGAGACAAGAGGATCGCTTGACCCCAAGACTTTGGGGTTGCTGTGACCTGTGATGCCATGACACTCTAACCAGGGCCACAAAATATGACTCTGTCTCAAAAAAAAAATGAGAAACAAAAAGTGTACATTTGTTATCATTTCATTTAACATTGTTTATGAATGCAAGTTATGCCCTAAGCAATCCTTCTCAGTTTTTAACTTTATGGCTCAGTGGGCATTGTCATCAGCCCCAAATGGAGCTTTTTCCTACTGAAAGTCACATTGCTTTTCCTCTCATCTCAGTTACAATTCAAACTTTAAAGAGAAATTGGTAAGTGAGTATTGCATACAGAGGGGAGCTTAGGAGAGGCAGTTAAATTCTTTCCTATTCACAATCACCCATGAACGAGGGTGACTATAGTTGGAGAACATGTCTAACCTTGGAAACCAAAGTGAACTTAAGATAAAGCCTTATCCTGCAAGCCTCCTACTAATTTACGGACTTTATCACTGACCTTAGAGAGGAATGAAATCATTTTCTTCTGAATGTTTGATTTGTCTGTTAAAAGATGCTAAATTCAAATGACTAATAAAAAAAATGGTTGTAGGATACAGGTAATGACTTAGGTTTAACAAGCAAGTGTTGCGTGTATTCTCCCTGCACGAGGGAAGCTGGGAAGCAAAAGGAAGTACAACGCTGTCTCCGCCCTCCAGTCCATCGATTTTAAAGTGGGAAATACAGAAACACGTGACATATTTAGCATCACAGTCATGTGGGATGTGAGAACAGTGTGAGAAACAATCAATATTTTCCTTGAGGAAGCAGAAAGGTTTCAAGGAAATGAAACTCTGGATGACTTCTTTCTAGATCAAAACGCACTCATTCTTTGTCCCCAGATCTTATTCTTAAATGTATGAGAATTTTTAACTTGATCCCTGATAAGTTACTAATGGTTAATACTATCTTAATATGCTACTTCTCACAAGAGAATGTTGGTTTAAAAAGAGCTTTGGGGGGCATGGGGGGTGCCTGTGGCTTAAGGAGTAGGGTGCTGGCCCCAAATGCTAGGGGTGGCAGGTTCAAACCTGGTCCAAGCCAAAAAAACTGCAAAAAAAAGAGCTTCTGGGCCAAAAATATGCTCACTGACCAATATAAATTTGTCTTTCATATTTTCATTTTAGGCAATAGCACAGGGAATCTTGGTTTTTAAGATGTCAGAGACAGCTCGGTGCCCAGAGCTCAGTGAATAGAGCACCAGCCACATACACCAAAGGTGGTGGGCTCAAGCCCAGCCAGGGCCTGTTAAACAACAATGACAACGGCAACCGAAAAATAGCTGGGTGTTGTGGCGGGTGCCTGTAGTTCCAGCTACTTGGGAGGCTGAGGCAAGAGAATCTCTTAAGCTCAAGAGTTTGAGGTTGCTGTGAGCTGACACCACAGCACTCTACCCAGGGTGACATGGTGAGATTCTGTCTCAAAAAAAAAAAGATGCCAGGAGACTTGTAAAGAAGGCAAGGGACCCTACTCTGATATTTTAAGAGATCCATTTGTACCATCAACACAAACAATAGAGAATCATTCCAGAAATTTGACTTCTGGCCCTCCCACCCACCTTCCTGTCACTGCCAACTCGCTGGGGTAGTATGTCACCAACTTTGCCTTGATTTATAAAGGTGCTCTCGACTCATTTGGGCTTCTGTATGAAAGTAGCAATTCACACCTTTCAGATGGAAAGAGCAAAGGGCATTAGTTAAAGAGCTTTTGTTTTCTATATTTTATTGGTCTCAAAAAAACCCCATAAATTTCTTTTATGTCTGTATCTCTAAATTTGAGTCTTCTCCAAGATGAACACACAACAAGAAAATTCAAAACGAATCATGACTTCAAACCATTCTCTTCTTCTTTGCCATGTAAATTCTACTAGCTGTTGGTAATGGATATTTTGATGCTTTGGGAATTTGCGCTAAGCTAAATAAATATTCCTAGTCATGTCTCTCTTTTTCACTGGGTGAGCACCAGCCTAGTCAAACTCAGAGTTATCTAAATGCAGCCTTTCTTAGAATTCCATTTCCAGAATGAGAAGAACATGATATTTTGATTGGCATACTCTCAGTTGAGTTATATATTATTTACATGAAAATAAATAATATATATGTTATTTATAAAGCTCTAGCTTATAAAAAAGAGAAAAGCAAACCATGGTGTTTATGATATTAATAGAGTAGTTAAATGAGAAAATAATGTCAAAAAATAGTTGAGTTTGCTTTCAATTCTTTTCAGTTTGGCGAATACTCCTAATAGTTCATTGAAGACACAAAAGGGATGCACAGGCGTGTATCGAATAATTAAAAGGCGACATTGAAACACCCAGAACAGTCACTTGGTAAAACCCAAGCCCAGCTCAGAATACAGCATTGTACTCCAAAGGGACTTTCGCCGCCATTCAGCTCAACTGTTTCCTTTGAAAGAAAACTTCTTTTACTTTTCTTCCTGTCTCAATGTCCCTTAGAACAAAGTAGGGGACAGGCCTGGGCTTTTTGTTTCCCAGTTCATCGAGCTTTCCATTGCCCTCTCTTATTTTCCTGAAAACCCCAATGACTTTCATGTTGCGTATTGCGTTTTTTCCCAAGAGCTTTTGCAGACCCTACCATTGTTTTCTGTTGCCTCTTAGACTCCTGTGTTCCAAAGCTTTTGTTTAATGGGCTGGTTAACCTTCTGCTGTTATTTCCAACTTGCTTAAATTTATGCCACATTTGCAAAAGACAGAATTAAAGCTCAAATGGAGGATACTCATTTCTTTGAGGCATTTTCTATAATTGTCTCATTTGTGGCTCACTTACTGGCCTTTGTCACCTGGCCTTTGCCTGAATGTCACCCAGGTGCTCATTCTATTCACGTTCCAGGAAGAGCCTGGGAACCCAGTGCTCCTTGGGTTGCTACGTGACCCCTCCCTAGAAGCCCATTATTAGTGATCTTATCTTGCTATTTATGGCTTCCCAATAATACTGATAAAACTATCCCTGAAAACTCATTAGCTCGTTTTTTTTCCTTGTAACTTTGGACTTTTTAAAATGGGTAATTGGGAGTTCCAGGCAAATTAATCTTTCCCTTGACTGCTTTATGGTGAAAGCATAAATGAAGCAGAAATGCTTTATTATTGAGCAAAATATTTATGGAAGGAAGCAACCCCATTATTGAGAGATGGCTTGTCTCTAGGCAATTATACAAACACCACCAAAGGGGCAGCCCACTCAGAGCACAATAATCAACCAGAAGCACGCTCTAGCTCATGAGATGTTTGATAGTATTTCTTGCCAAATGGTTTTCTTAACTCCACTTTACCAGCAAATATTCTTTTTTTTTTTTTTTTTTTTTTGAGACAAAGCCTCAAGCAGTCCCCCTGGGTAGAGTGCCACAGCAACCTTCAATTCCTGGGCTCAAGCGAGTCTCCTGCCTCCACCTCTCAAGTAGCTGGGACTACGGGTGCCCACCACAATCCCCGGCCATTTTTTGGTTGCAGCCGTCATTGTTATTTGGCAGGCCCGGGCTGGATTTGAACGTGCCAGCTCAGGTGTACATGGCTGGTGCTTTAGCCCGTTGAGCCACAGGCGCTGAGCCAGCCAGCAAATATTCTAAGAATTAAAGCCCTAGCTCTCAAACTTTAAAGCATGCTAGACACATCAGGCATCTCCACTTCACAGACGTTTCCAGCTTGTAACTTTAATTAGAAATTCCAATTCAAGACATCATCACTTTACCTGAAACAAAACCAGCCTTCATGCTTGTTGCTGAAAAGGTTCAGATTCATTTAAATAACATTAAATGATGCTAATAAAATACTCACCCAAAGTATTGAGCTAAGACATAACGGTTTTTAATGCCACAGACCTGCTTTAGTAATGAAATGCTTGCATTTAGAGGTCAATATGCTGAACCAGAAAAAACTGAGTTATGAGTTTTTTAACATCCTTAGTTTTAGTTTCTATTTTCTATTTTCTCTCAAGCACATAGTTAGGAGAACATAGGCATGGTCTCTGTCAAGGTCACTGTGCATCACGCAACTCTCACTTACAGATGGAATTCTGGAGCCTGACCAGGAGCACAGACTTCTGCTCAGTTAAGTTATGCAAATGAGTTAGGAACCAAACGAATCAGCATCAGCTATCCTCATAAAGAAAGAATGCTATTGGTACAATCCTCCCAGATTTCATCTGTAGTGATTATTTGTCAAAATGTATCGTTCCCTAATCTTGATGACTCTCAGTTAAACTAGTCATATCAGTTGACAACCCAAAATAAGTGACAGAGTCAAAGGTCACACTCAGTGGAGGATTTTTTAAGCCAAAGTTTGAGGAGGTGCCTGGAGGTAAAAAAAATAATAAAATTAAAATTTAAAAAATCTATAACTGTTTCTCTGAAGGGGAATTTGGAATTTCAGTATTTACCAGGAAGGCTTACAGAAACAAAGCGGGGTGAGGTATTACATGCTTAGGAGCCTCAGGAAATCCTCATTTTGCATAAGCGAAGGTGAAATGAAGCATCAATTATGTAGGTGTCTCTGGGGAAGGTGGAGGAATGTTTGATCTTGCTTTGTCTCTGTTTTGCACCTGGGAAGACAAACTTGTAGTCAACATTTATTAGTGTGGAATTGAACAATTTTTTTTTCTTTTTCTGAGATAGTGTCTCACTCTGTCTCCTAGGCTACAGTGTCATGGCATCAGCCTAGCTCACAGCAATCTTAAACTCCTTGGTCCAAGCAATCCTACTGTCCCAGCGTCCTCAGTAGCTAGGACTATAAGCGTTCATCACAATGCCCAGCTAAATATTTTCTAATTTTTGTCGAGATTTTTGTTCAGGCTAATCTCAAACTCCTGAGCTCAAGGGACCCTCCCACCCAGATGAAAAAAATGTAGTTTGAGGAGCTAAGCTTAACCTGCACACCCAAAGTTGCAATTTGCATGTTCTGGTTTGTGGGAGACCAGCATGAAATTTCCTTATAAGTGATCTGTGGGGACAGTGCTTTGTAGAGGCTGAAGGCCTATCGCTTTCCTTGGGGATCTGGCAAACACCTAATATGAGTAACAGCCATTCGTTTGGAAGGGGGTTTTGGGTGACTCTACCTCCAGGGTTGACCTCTCCTTTTGCATAAAGCGGTGGGGGAGGCAGTGTCTTGAGAGTTTTGTTTTTCTTAACACAGTATTCATCCATGACTATCTCTAGATCCTTAAATTATTGCTTAAAGATTTATTTGCTGGCAGGGTCAGGATGTGTAGGAATTAATTGCTTGACATTTTTCATATTTCAAGAGTGAGGTCCCGAATATTTGATTTGACAACACAACGTTCAGACATTTCACGTCACTTAATGTTATGTGTTTAGAAAGTATGTTTAGAAAGAGCAATATGTAGAGGCGTGCTGTCAGGATAAACAAAGGGTGTGGTAGGAAACAAGATGTAGATTCATTTGTAACGCAGCCAGACTCTAATTGTTTGAAAAGGAATCCGATCCTGGGCCTGCTTCTTGCATTTTTACTTTTTGTAAAGGAGAAGAACACAGGAAGGTGCATCCTTTAAGGAGTTCACTGAGCATAGCAAAGACAAAAAAGTATAATTTATGGGCTTAAAATCAGTGATCAACAAAGACTGGAGTGGAAATTGCCGGGAACCAGCTACATGAAGTGAGCCTGACGCTCCACGCAGTGGACGTGGAGAGAGCTGGAGACACAGAAGGAGGAACTGTGACAGCCGTCCCCAGCCTCCCCCCCCCCTTTTGCAGAGCCCTCTCTTTTGCAGCCACAAAATCTTCTTTGCTCTAAAGGGACCTGTCACTTGTATTGAAATCCTGGAGTTTCCTTGCAGCCCCAGAGCTTCCTCACTCATTGTCTTTTCCTTGATCGTTGGTTCTGTGATCTAAGTACTGCCAGTGTCTTTTCCTAACAAATCAGGAGGAACCTGTGAACTCAGAGCCATGTTAACATGCCACACAGGTTTGCTCTTCGCTCCTGCCTTGAAAGCAGCTCTACTGAGGAACATTCCACGCGGTCTCTTGACTTCTGATAAAATTTATTAAAAAAAAAAGTGTCAACTTACAGTGCACTTTACTTTCCAAAATATCTTTCCTTGACATCCAGTTAAGAAAGGAAGGTCCTTGATTGATCATGTGGTGCATTTTTCCTGTCCCAGACTCAGCTGACAACCAATCTAATTTTTTCAAAAAATAACTGCAAGATGCAGCTCCAGAAATTTCCTAGTAATATTGTCAATGTGAGCTCATTCACTGAGAAGTTCTTTAATCCCGACGTAGGTCTCCATGGCAATAATTCTACCTAAAGTATTACTTTTAATACAATTAGTGGACATGTAATCATTGCAGATTATTTTTGTCAACAGGTGAATGGCTTGAAAGGAAACTAGATGCCCATTATCCACTTAAATACTTTTTAATGAAATAGCCTTTATTATATTACTTACATAAATGTTCATACGTGCAGATTGGTCAATTCTCCTTGACACATTACTAGTCATTTTCAGTGATAATTATAACATACAGCATCTTCTCTTATGATAATGAATCCCTTTGAAGCTCAGCTGATCCCAAAAGAAAGATTACAAACATCCTAGATGTCACCGATGGTGGTTCTATTATATAGTATCTACTGGTATCACTAATCACCAGAAATTATTGTTATCCTTAAGGTGAACAGTACACTCTTTATGGGGAAAATGTTGTCCCCAACCCCATAAAAGATAGACCGAAGTCCTAATTGCCTGTACTTTAAAATGTTTGGGGAAAAGGGAAATGAAGGGAATGCAGTTAAGACAAGGTCATGCTGAACTAGGGACCGTAGTTAAACATGACCATGTGAAGACACAGAGACAAGAACACCATGTGGTGATGAAGGCAGAGATTCGAGAATTACAACTGCAAGCCAAAGAAGCCCAGGGATGGGCAGCCACTACCAGACGCTAGAAAACTTGCTTCTACCTGATGGCTGTTGCCAGGTGACTATTGCAGAAATTAAACTTTCATCACCTGCCACTCAACTAGTCAAAACCCCACGTGCTTGGTAAACACTGAATTCATGGTGAGATTCCACATAAAGAACCACCTAATCCCTGTTTCCCTAGTAGCAGAGACATTGCAGCTATACTGCAGGAAGTCCCCACGTTGCTCACTTTCTGGCCCCAGCATATGTGGTCACCCTATCCCAATGTTCCAGAACCCCCCAGCATATGTGGTCACCCTAATCCAATCGTCCAGAACCCCCCAGCATATGTGGTCACCCTATCCCAATGTTCCAGAACCCCCCAGCATATGTGGTCACCCTATCCCAATGTTCCAGAACCCCCCAGCATATGTGGTCACCCTATTCCAATCATCCAGAACCCCCCAGCATATGTGGTCACCCTATTCCAATAGTCCAGAACCCCCCAGCATATGTGGTCACCCTATCCCAATGTTCCAGAACCCCCCAGCATATGTAGTCACCCTATTACAATCGTCCAGAACCCCCCAGGATATGTGGTCACCCTATTCCAATCGTCCAGAACCCCCCAGCATATGTGGTCACCCTATTCCAATAGTACAGAACCACCCAGCATATGTGGTCACCGTATCCCAATGTTCCAGAACCCCCCAGGATATGTGGTCACCCTATTCCAATCGTCCAGAAGCCCTGTGCATCTCTGCCTGTCAAAATCCTATAATTCCTTCATGGCCAATCTCATACCTTGCTCCCTGGATGACAGCTGTAACGAATTCTATCCTCAACACAAGATTGCCTCTTCCTCTCGTACATAAATAGCTCTCTCACAGCCCCAGTTGGGTTTTATACGGTGTTTCGCCTTCACGTGTGGGCATTCTTGTCCTTGGCATTTTACCTTGGAAACTCTAAGCCATGTAAAGGCAAAAGTGTCTTACCCATGTCTGATTTCTTACAGCCCGCTGCCATGTACATGTAGCCACATTAAAATTTACTGTTCACAATAAAATTATGTTAAATTGGCCCTATGAGCTAAGATCCATGATATAGAAACTCACAAAGGAAAATTTGAGGTCCATAGCAAAACTTTAATGTCATGCAGAAATCTTCATTAAAAAACTTTTAAGTTTCCATAAAAGATGACAGCCTACAGAGTTTGTGTCTCCTCTGTCCAAATTTACCAGAACCAGCCCCTCATTCTATTACTTACCTGCCAATTTCCTACCTCTAAAGTTCTCTACTGCCAAGCGTAAAGAAAATCAACTGTTTAGTGAAGGAAATGCTCTCTGCACAGCTTGAAATACCATGAATGTCATGCCAAGAGACACAACTACAGCTGGGCACATTCTTTTTGTTTCTTGGAGGTCATCATAAGATGTGCCAGACTACGTACAAGTATTTTTAAAAGTGTATTAAATCATTTATCAAAAGGGGGAAAAGTGGGAGGAGCACAGGAGCTAACAATAGCTCGCAACAGATGCCTTAAAGCTCTTGCTTAATCTTCAAAGGTATTCTGTGATTTTTATCTTCACCCAGAAAACTCAAAATTGAGGGAGAGAGAGGGCCTCAGAGAGAAACTCCCTAGCCAGGATTAGCGAACTTCTTATTGAACCTGGTTTTTAGTTCTTAATGTCGTAAAGTACTACTTCCCAGAAAGTATAAACAGGCAGGCATAAGGGTAACGGCCACTGAAAGGAGAAACTAAACTCTGGTGTTGACCAGAGAAGCAGAGATTAAATAGACAGGGGACATATGAGCTATAAAACTTACTGTTTGTTTGGTTGGACACATTGCATTCATTTTGGGGCTTGATATTCGGAAGATGGTTAACTTCATCCATTCCTATTTTCATAGATGGGATTTTAAAGTTCAGTTGCCTGGTATAATTTCACAAGACTAAAATTAGTTTTGTAGTATTACCATGTAGATGTGGAAAGTAATCAGCTGGCAAGACAATTTAGCCTTAAACCTGGGGTATGGAAACTAACTCCCAAAAATAATCATAGCAGAATTATGGTTTAAAATGTGGTCTTTGACAGTTTTTTATATTTGTATTAAAATTTTGAACTTTGTGTATGAGTAAGGTTCTAGTGAGGTGGAACAGTTTACACTCATTTAATACTAAAATTATCATGATAACTTTTTCTCTTTACTCATGGTTTTCTAGTTGGTATCCTTAGTTTTGTGTTAAAGAAATTAAATCGGAACTTTTAACTGCTCTCTGCTAAAAAAATTTTTATTAGATTTTAGAAAGATTCTAAAACAAAATAGTGAAATTCCACAGCACCCCAAAATAATAATAAATAAGTAGACTAAATTGCTTTATACAAAGAGTTCTATCTGCTTAAGTCACAGAAAACATGTCTCTTAGTTAATACTTAAACTGATGGACAGTTTAATTTAGTATTTTTGTTTACTTCTAGTAAATTTAAGGAGGTCTGAGGATTATTTTTCCTCTCTCGGAACTTTCAGCCTTGGATTTCAGCTGAACTGTGTCTCAAAAAGTGTCAGACATCTCCATCTGGCAGCCCAGTCACAGAATTTCCCAGCTATACTTTGTTCAAGATGCTCTTAATTTTGTATTGTTTCAAATTTCCTAGTTTTTAAAAATTAATCCTCAACCATATTGAAATTTTTTTCTTAAAATTTATTTCTCATGCAAAAGTGAATAGCGTTGAGAATGATCATTCTCATCTGTTCCTACCAGTCACTACTAACAGGAATTCATTCTGTGGCCAGTGGAACCAGAATGCTCCTAAATCTCTGAAGTAGGAAAAAAAAAAAAAAGTTGCTTTCTCATTTTAAAATTTTTTAAAATATGTTACAGTGACGCCTGCACTGCTCTTCAAAATTCTATTTTATCAGCCTATGATTAAGTATTTATTAAGGAACAAGATCAAAAGCTTCCTTAAACCAAAGATATGTTATCCCTTTTTATTTCTCACAATTTACCAAATTAACTTCTTTATCATAGACATATTCCTTATGTTAGATTATTTTGGTCAATTTTCTTTTTTATCAATCAACGCTGCAATGGATGTTTATTCAACATGGGATTATGTACTTTTTCCTAATATTTTTAGAATACTCATGAAATCTGCAACTATATAATTTTTGTGTCATTTATTACTTAACTCAATTCATGATGGATTTTCTTTAAATCATTAAACAACTTCTCTCTCCATTTTATGCTCCAAAATCACCGCTCTGTTCTACCTCCACCTCTGCTCCCAAACCATCTGATCTCTTCAAAATGTGAGCTGGGACTCACATTTATTTTTCTAAAAAGTGATAAGTTTGGGTGGCACCTGTGGCTAAGTGAGTAGGGCGCCAGCCCTATACCAAGGGTGGCAGGTTCAAACCCAACCCCAGCCAAACTGCATCAAAAATAGCTGGGTGTTGTGGCGGGCGCCTGTAGTCCCAGCTACTCTGGAGGCTGAGACAAGAGAATCGCCTAAGCCCAGGAGTTGGAGGTTGCTGTGAGCTGTGTGACGCCACGGCACTCTACCGAGGGCGATAAAGTGGGACTCTGTCTCTACCAAAAAAAAAAAGTGATAAGTTAATAAATGCTATGTTTGAACAGAATCCTTTACTTATTTACTGGTTTATTTTGTTCAATCTAGCCATCTAACTAGAACCAGAATCCCGTCTCACTGCACATGTGATTGAAATTAATGCTAAGAGTTCAAATGAGGTTTCTGTTGCTATGTTGATATTATGAAGACTTTTAACTTTTGCTTAATATATCTTATATTTGATATGTCTTCGCATCAGTTCAAGTGATTTGGGGTGTGTATCATCTATGATTAATTCTCCAGCACTGTCTGTCCTGTATGAGAATATCTCCTTCATTGTTAATTTATCCTATGTTTTAAATACCACATAGATTGGATATTTACACCTTATTATATGTTTTCACTCATTCTTTTGATTCATGTCTCTATAGCCAGTATTCCTCGTCTACTAAAACTCTCACTTTGGGGAAATGAAAATAGAAACATGCTTAATTTAAAAAAATTTTCACAATGACAATATAGCAATGTAAGGAAATGTCCCCTTGCTTTTCAGAGGCGAGCCGCTGATAATTTGAGGAGACATCACCAATATCAAGTAAGTTCTCCTTACATTATATCTTCATATTTACATTAAAATAAATAAAGACCTCCTTCAAAACTGACTGACTCAGCAGAGAAGTCATGGCTATGCATTGAATATCAATACTGTGTTCTAAAATGCCCCAGGAAGTTATGAGGAACCTGGTGAAGCGCTATGTTGCTGCAATGATTAGAGACGCTAAAACTGAAGAAGGCCTGACCGAAGAGAACTTCAAGGTAACGTTTTTCATTGTCATCACAATGACAGGCAGACTATACAGAATGTGGAACCAGATATAGCACTTAAAAGTGAGAAATGGATTATCTTGTGCATTTCTGACTTTTAATGTGCTGTATTTCTGCTTGAACATTTTACCTGTAGGGTTATCCTTAATGGAAATTTGAGATGTTTGCAAAATTAACACTAGTGAATGTAATATAAGCCTTTTAAACAAAAATCAGCAATGGAAACTCAGCCAAGTGTTCTAGGAAGCCTGCACCTTATAATTTTAAAATTAAAACCTATCGAATTATAAAAACAAACAAGAAATAGCAAGTGGTGAAATTTCTTCTCAAAATCATTTTCAAAACATACAGAGAAAATCCAGGTGCCTCATAGCCTTCTGACTCACTAATCCCAGGAACACAATACAGAGTGAGCTTTAATTTTGGAAGTTTTAGCTTAATTTCTAAATCAAAGACATTTAGTACCCATCACACTAACAAAAATCATCTGTGTATTCTTCTACACTTTAGTAGCAGGGAATTTAAGGTTTTAGTTTAATTGTAACTCATACTTAGGAACTTTTTCCTTGAGATTTTTTTTTAAGTTCTGTAAGAGGAAATAGGTACAATGAAATACAATACGCTTGAATCAAGTGTTTAAAATGCTTTTGGTATTTGGCATGAGTAATTAGAGATTTTGAAAGAATGATTCAAATCATTAAGATCTTATAGGCAAAAAACCCCCACACATTTTCTTTAAAAATGTATAAGAGGCCTTTAATAGATATAAAAAACAGCAAGTTTGAAAAGAATGAAGTAGAGGTCAGTTAGGTAAGAAGACAGATAAATTGCAAAACTAAAAGGACAAATTAAAAATTGGGAGCCAAGATATTCTTTGCAGCTGCAAAATTTAGATTTTGAAATTAAATGATTCATTTAGGAGACAAATACGTTGCCATCAGGAGGCCACCAAGAAGGCTACCATCAGGTTAAGGGTGGGGATTCAGTTACCCAACAAAACAAGGAAAAGGATGAAACCAAGTCATAGCATGCAGAGGCTGACCCAGATGTTGGGGTAAAGGTCCCCTTTATTGAACATAAATTGAATGGTAATTAAAATTGAAATCGAAAGTAACTGACAACTCTTAGGTAGACTCCACTTTAAGTATTTTGTTTTAGATACCCCTTTGGACAAAAGAATCTTGTAAAATACATTCCCGAGAAGAGTGAGATAGTTGGCTGAGATGAATACTTACAGCAAGTACTTAAAACTGTATTCCCAAAGAAACCCAGGGTACTCAACTAGACACTGGTGGAAAAAATCACTCTTCCTGTTTCTTTTTTACATTAACCTTAGGAAATTTCCTGGTTGCTGTAAAATCCCAGTAGGTAAATTAGCAGGCATCAAAGTATCACCAAATGTCAGTGAGAGAACTGGGAATTCTCAGTAGAACCCCAGAGGGGTAGAATTCTAACCCACATATGAAATGAGAAGGTGACGTTTGTCAGTGTGAGTCGCAACCTAATGTGTCATTTCAAATGTCACTTAGGAACTAAAGCAAGACATTTCCAGTTTCCGCTTTGAAGTTCTGGGGCTGCTGAGAGGAAGCAAGCTGTGCACCATCCAGCCTGCAAACGCGGCGGAAGAGCCCCCCAGCTCAGCAGACCCCGAGGCGCGCAGCGACGACGAAGGTCCCAGCAAGGACAAGAAAAAGAATTTCAGCCTTTTCGACCTGACCACCCTGATCCACCCGAGAGCAGCAGCGATTGCCTCCGAAAGACACAACATCAGCAACGGCTCCGCCCTGGTGGCGCAGGAGCCGCCCAGGGACAGGCCGAGGAGAGCCAACTTTGTGGCCGACATCAAAAACTTCGGGTTATTTCACAGACGGTCAAAACAAAGTGCTGCTGAGCAAAACGCAAACCAGATCTTCTCTGTTTCAGAAGCAGTGGCTCGTCACCAGGCGGCAGGACCCCTGGAGAGGAGCACCCCGCTGGAATCCCGAGGGCTGGCTTCTCGGGGCGACCCGAGCATTCCGGGCCTCCGCGAACAGTGCGTGCTGCTCGACCACAGAGAGCGGAGCGCAGACACGCCGGGCCTGCTGGTCGACCACAGGGAGCGCAGCGTGCTGGTCGACCGTAGGGAGCGCAGCGTACTGGTCGACCACAGGGAGTGCAGCGTACTGGTCGACCGTACGGGGCGCAGCACGGACGTGCCCGGTGTGCTGGTCGACCACAGAGAGCGGAGCACGGACGCGCCGGGCGGCCGCCGGGCCTGCTCCTTCGACTCGGAGAAGGTGGTGGTGGAGGACACCGTCCCCATCATTCCCAAGGAGAAGCACACCAAGGAAGAGGACTCCAGCACGGACTACGACGGGAGCCTCCCGGACACACTCACCCAGGGCGACTACGTGACAACCAGGTTGTGACACTTGAAGGCGGAAACGTTTACCACACACGTCTGTATTTCCCACTGTGCTGCTGGTTGGGGGAAAAGATTTAAAATTAAATTAGCAAACGCTAACGTACACTTCATGGCATTTATCACCTGTAGCTATTCACCTGTACAATAAGGCAAAGGCAGTCGGGAGCCCCGTGTTTTGTAGCCTGCTTTTGCTGTCCAATTTGTTTTACAGTTGTTTTTGTTAATCAATAAACGCACCTTGTATTCTTGTCCTGTTGCAATAACCCACAGAAAATTTTTAGCTATCTTTTTCAATTAAAACCAATGCAATTTATTACATGTGGTAGTTGACTCCTGTAATAGATATTTTTATATGCAAAAACCTATGTAGCTGAAATAGTAGCGCTTTTCCTCTTTTTTAGGGTCTCTAGAGACGGCTATTCACCAGGACTTTTCACTCAGTTCTACAGTTTGACTGTAAGACACAAAATTACCAAATTATTTCTGAAGAACATGTAAATAATTACACAACACAACTAAAGCAAGCAAGCCTTCTCGTGGAGTGGTAATCAAACCCGCCTTTCAAGGCGGCTGTACTTTGTAGACGTTTGGGTTGTCCCACTGTTTCAGTAAGTTAAAAAAAATGTTTCTCTTAATAAATTATGATGATTACTGATTTTAATGACATTTTGTCAGAAGATCTTGTATCTCCAATTTTTCTAAAAAAAATAAATTATCTATTTGCCAGGTTCAGCTGCTTATCAGTATAAATCTGAGTCTTTATAAGTAACCGAATTTAAAAAACTGTGGCCAAGTTCTCAGATACAGAAAAGAATAACAATAAATTATAATAATTTAACCACCTTCAACAAGCAAGATGATTGCATACTCAATAATACCCAGATGGAACCGAATTCATTCTAACAACCTAGATCTAAGCAAAGTCCAATTCCAATATTTTCAATCAGCACAATATTGTTGTCAACTCAAAAGACATATAAAGACCTAGTAATTTCCTCTGCTTTTCATCAGTGACTGGTGTGCATTTCTTGAAAATTAAAATCATTCAAAAATTATTACTGATTTTTTTTTTAGTAGATAGAGATAGATACTTTCCCCTATAGGGACAACATTCTTAATTCTTTCTTCTATTGCTTGCAAGGTAATTTAGCTTATATATAATCACTTACTGAACTATTAAAAGGAAAGTTTACAACTGCTGTAAAAAAAAAGCACTGGAAACTTATTAAAGTTTAAGTTATATTACTTGTGTCTATTTAAACCACCATGGAACGTGGTCACCTCATGCCATTAGCGTTTAGTTCAAATGAATAGAAAAATGCCGAGTTCGTTTTACTTCAGCAGTTACCTCTATGGCATAGAGAAATTATATGTGGTTTTGCATTGCCCCCAAACGAGGATAATGTTATAAACCTCAGTTTCTGATCCCCACACATCACGAAGAGTAATAGCAATAGCAATACCAGCCACTCTTCCTGCAATGACATCACATAAAGACACTTCTCCAACAAACTGGGGAAGTACCTGCCGTCCTTAGCCCCATTTTACAGGTGAGGAAGTTGAGGTGAGCATGTATCTGGCTAGGGTAATGAAGCTGGAGCAGCTGGTGATGGGGCTGTGCTCTGTGCTTGAGGGCCATGCCCTGGACCACTGCACTGATCCCTTTCAGAACATAAACAGGATGCTGAGGAATGAGCATGGATAGGGCTACTGGGCACTTCTGAAATCCTATCCTTTGAGAGAGCTTGAGTTCTGGTAAGCTCCCTAAGTGTCTCTTTTTGTAAAGCAAGAGAAATGTGCAAAATTTAAAAAATATATGTGGTAGAACCTCTTTGAGTTGACCACCCAAGGGACGGTACTGGTCAACACACAGAAAGGGTCACCGCAAGGAACTAGGCGTGTGGCATATGTGCGGTTTGTGCAAATTAGGTCAACTTAAGGAGGGGGTCAAGGTAGGGAGGTGGGTCCGCTATGGAGGGTCTCCTGTTTTTTTTTACTAAATGTACATCATAGACGTTAGTAGATTTAAAAATATATTCAGTATGAGGGCTCGGAATTCAACTTGAAATATTAAATTTTAGTTATCAGGAAAGCAAGAGGCACTGAGACCATGCTCATTCCTAAATCTTGTTTTGTGCTGGGGATTTAGGATAATCTGGCTGTATAGGTCTGGAGAAACACAAGCCTAATAATGAAAGTACTTATTGCTTCAAGAACACCTTTATCTGAAGTATATAAAGACTCAGACTAAACCCTGGGGCTGCTGAAATGCCCAATTTTTCTTAATCAGATACATAGTAGCAGAGGAAGTCTAGGCCTATTATTAATATTTGGGATATTTTCCATTGATTTTTTTTTTGCCTCTTCTGCACATTGTGTGTTATTTTTGCCCAAAGTAATGACCCTGTACATCACCATTTTATATACTTAATTAGAATTCAATTTCAAATTCCCTGTGTTCCTTCAAACAACACCAACGACAATTAAAACAATGAAAACTTTTGTCCCAAGCAGCTTATTCATATCGTCACAATGACGATAAAGGGATTTATTTGGAAGAAGCAATACCTTCCTTTTGGAGGGTCCTGGAAATGAAAATTCTAGCAGCCCTGGGCCACACCTGTGGCTCAGTGAGTAGGGTGTCGGCCCCATATACTGAGGGTGGCAGGTTCAAACCCAGCCCCAGCCAAACTGCAACAAAAAAAATAGCCGGGCGTTGTGGTGGGCACCTGTAGTCCCAGCTACTCGGGAGGCTGAGGCAACAGAATTGCCTAAGCCTAAGAGCTGGAGGTTGCTGTGAGCTGTGACGCCACTGCACTCTACCGAGGGTGACAAAGTGAGACTCTGTCTCTAAAAAAAGAAAATAAAGAAAATTCTAGCTACCCTCAGATGTCAACAACCCTCAGACGTTTGAAGAAGCAGAAGGAATTTGAAATTGAAATAACAAATGTATTTATGAGTATGAACAAAATATTGAATATGGTCCATACTAGACTTGAATATTATTCTAAATAAGTCATGATATTATGTAGCATTAATGAAGATGAACAGTAGGGATATAGTAAGAAAACATAAAACAACAGCAGGATTGCAAACTAAGGGATAATTTTTTTTTAAGGTCTTCAAATAATTTGGAGTTTCTTTCCATTTCTAGCCCTATTTCTATCCACAGAAATTTCTAGAAAATACTAAAGAGAGGTTTGGAATCACCTTCCTTGTAAATAAATAATGTTTCTTGGTTTTTATGCCTTCTTAAAATCTATCTTTTTCCTTTTTTGTTTTAATTTTTTTGTCTGAACTGAGAGGAGGAGCGTCTTGAAAATTCAGTTTAACTTCAATAAACAAGAGGTAAAATTCACAATACTTCATTTATCACAAGTATATTTGGGAAATCCGGTTGACAAGAAATTATGATATGAAGATGCACCATGTGTAGTAAATGTTTTCCTTAAAATTTCTGTGTAAATTAATCTATACTAACTTCAGTAGGGTGAAAAAGAAAGGTAGTAAATTATTTTTTAAAATGATGAGTAATTTTCCAAAGTGCTAATTCTCCACAAAACACATCTGTTTTGAGAAGTTGAACATTTGTGTAACAAATTTTCTTAAATTCAATATTTTATTTACGGTCTGGCCATTAAAATAGTGCAAAAATGCAAAAACACACTCACTTTCTTGCCCCAACATACTTTAGAGAGCAAATGAACTGATAAAAAGTCAAGGGTAGTAAATTTATCATGCTATTCTCAAAGCAAAACCAACTTTCCAGCAAGTAGGGAAGGAAACTAGGTAACAATGGTTTATCAACATATGTGTCTCTAACATTCAATAATCCTTAACAATGCTAGGATTTAGCTGAGTCAATGTCAAGTGCCGGGCTCTGTAGAGTGGAGCAGCCATGAAGTGCTCAGATTGCTTCGTTCTTACACATTGACCTTGTAGCAGTCTTCTGTAGTCTGGACACCTGCCTTCCACACTGTGCCCTTCAAACTCAGCCTAGCAAAAACCATCCACTGTGGTTCTGTAAATATATTTATAATGACTTAAATTTGTAATATATATTACCATTCTGAAAATGAGTTCTTCAGCTTAGCTTTATTCTATTTTTTTCTTTTCTTATATTCTCCAAAATTTAGACCTCCCAATAATCACAGGATATAAAAGCTTAATATCTCTAGTAATTTCCTTAGATTCAACTTTAAAATGTTATCCTAATGATTTTAAAAAGTATTATAATGCATTTTGTTTATATAATGCAGTCGATGGCTTATTTTATTTAAATTTTAGAACTGTGTTCAATAAGCTCACTCTAGATAACTGAGGAAACTGAAGCTCAAGGGATTTCTGAAAACTATCCCAGTTTACCTGGCTGATTGGTAGCTGATTTGGAGGTTGACCAAATAACTCTTCATCTAGATATTTGAATAAGACATCAAGTCATAGAGTCCGTGACTACTGATTCAGGGAAAATTTTGTCTGCTTGGTGCTCTTCTAAAGCAAAAGGATAGTTACAGCTGTCCAAACTTCCTGAGGTTGAAATCCAGGATTAATACGATAATTGCATTTTGTTTCCCTATAGAGTGTGTCAACAATTTTTTTTCATAGCTGGTTTCTCACTGTTTTTGGAAAAGATACTGTTCATTTCCACAGAAAGTGTAGATTTTGTGATAATTCCATATGGATGCTGCTAATGTAAGAAATGGTATTAAACCTTTTCCATTGAAAAATAATAGAGCTGGACCACATAGAACTGAACTAAAATTTAAACCGCAGGACCAGCCATGCCACCACTGAGATATCGCCTGAGCAGTCAGTAAATCTCTGTAAGTGAAATCCACCAGCAGCAAAGCCACCAGAAGCCTCCAAAGCTGCACTGTCCAGTTAGGTGGCTAGCACAGAGTAAACATGTGCTGTAAAACACACCCCAGATTTCTAAGATTTAGTGTGAAAATCAAATAAATTAGCTCATGAATACTTTATGTTGGTTACACATCGAAATGATGCTATTTTGGATGTATTGAGTTAAAATATACTGATTACATGAGTTTTATGTTTCTTTTTACTGTCGCAATGTGGCTACTCAGAAAATGAAAAAAACAAATATGTGACTTGTACTTGTATTGCAACTTTCAATCTCTTTCCCTTGGACCGTGCTGCCTGGGAACACTTGTATGAGTTTTACTCAATTCGTGTGTTTCTATTATTTGAACTGCGCAGGTAAAACTTAGGCACCGCAGTACTCAAAAACAATGCTCGTGACTCTGCTACTATCTGCAGTCCCTGCTTGATTTCAAATCTCCTGATAGAATCCCTGCTCATAATTTGCTGGTTTTCCATGATGGCCCTCTGCCTTTAGAAACAGGTTAGCATATGATATTAATTTTTATCAAGAATTGGGTCATACTATAACTCAGTAACTTTTTTTTTTGAAAAGGGAAACCTTTTCAAAATTAATTTAATACAGCAGAGCCATTGGAATCTACTCCAAGAAATTCCTTCACTAGTTATTTTACCTAATGAAATATCATCACATGCTATTTTTCAAACCACTATGGCAAATCTACTTATTGAAGAATGCACACAGTGTTTGAGTGATGAGGAATACCTGACAGAAAGCAAGGTGGTTCTGAAAGGCAAGTATTCTCATTTCTCGCCTCTGTTTACAATTTCGTAGGCTCTTCCCGTCCCTGCCATGAAATGCTGATTCTGTAGCATGACCCAGACAAAGAGGCCCCAGTTCAGTCCTAGCCTCATTTCTTAATGTCATTCCCACTCATACTAAATCTTAGCCATTCTGAACTTTTAGGCATTGAAGACTTAATATTGCTCTTTCCTCCATTTGTAAACAATAATTTTTAATCCAAGATCTTAAAATTCCAATAGAATTTGTGGTTTCCTTGATGTTTACTCTCTTTGCTAGATTTCTTTTTCCTTATAGATGATCTTTTTTTCCTGAGCCTACAGATGACAAGCCGGGTTTTTCCCCTGGGAGTCAGAGGGGAACCACACAGCCATGCGTTCAGGGCTCCGGTGGACTTTGAGAGGTTCAACTTAGTCCCAGGAAACAAGCACTGTGCCGGGTCGGCATTCAGACCGCAAATGCCTGTGGGATGGAGGAGGGCGGCAAGCGGGTGTCCTCACAACCGCCCCAGGGTGACTTGGCCCTTCCTCTCCTTCGCCCTCAGTGGCTGATGTTTAAAGTTTCTGGATGAAAATGTCCCACTTATCTCTAAAACATGAAACTGTGTTAAATCATCCTTCCGAAGGTAGATGTACCCAACAGAAAGGTGGGAATGGAGCAAAAATTAAGACACCATAAAATATTCAGTGCATGGTTATTCCTTCCTTTTATGTAAATTAAGCTTAAAAGAATTTTGAGATCACTGCAGATTCATATTCAATTGTAAAAAATGATACAGGCATATCTCATGTCTCATTTATCCATTTTCCACCAATGGAAACAGCTTTCGAATTGCAGTAGAAGATCGCAGGGTTTTCCCATGCGTTTACTCCACTGTTCTTACACATGCTTGTGTGTTTATTTAGCTCTATCTAAGTTTGCCACATGTACAGTTCTGTGTATTCACAACCACACACAAGACAGAAAATTTCCACCACCATGAGGTCCCCCGTACCTCCAGGAATACTGTGAGTTCACTTCCAGAGCACTGCAAGAAAAGGCCTATCAAAACAGAGCAAGTCACACAGACTGGTTTCCCAGTGCACATATGAAAGTTATGTTTACACTCCACTGTAGTCTAAGTGCTGAATAGCATTATTTGTTTAAAAATATCCATCTTAATTAAAAATATTTTATTGCTACAAATTGCAAATGATTATCTAGGCCTTCAGCAAGTTGAAATCTGTTGCTGGTGGGGGTCTTGCCTTGATGTGGAGGCATCCTGACTGATCAGAGTGGTAGTGGCTGAAATTTAGGGATACTGTGACAATTTCTGAAAATAAAACAACAATGACCCTTGCTGCTTTAATCGACTCTTCCTTTCACAAAATATTTCTCTGTTTAAGAACATTTTATCCTCAGAACTTCCTTAAAAATCGAAGTCAGTACTGGCAAACGCTACTGGTACTTTTTTTTTCTTTTTTTTATTAAATCATAGCCGTGTACGTTAATGCAATCATGGGGGACAATGTGCTGGTTTTATATACAATTGAAATATTTTCATCAAAATGGGTAAAATAGCCTTCATGGCATTTTCTTACTTATTGTGTTCAGACATTTATATTCTGAATCTTCGTATGAAAGCTACTGCTACTTTTATCAACTAGGTTTGTCATATTTATTCTAAATTCTTTGTTGTTATTTTAACACTGGTCACAGCAGCTTCACCGGAAGTAGATTCCATCTCAAAAATTCACTTTATATGGTCAGCAGTAAGAAGCCACTCTCAGGTATTCATGTTTTATCAGGGGATGCAGCAATTCGGTCACATCTCCAAGCTCTACTTCTAATTCTAGTCCACCTGCTGTTTCTACCACATTTGCAGTGACTTCCTCCACTGAAGTCATGAAGCCATCGTGGAGTTTGGAATCGACTTCTCCTAAACTGTTGATTTTACTAGTTTGATCTCCTCGTGAATCACCAGTGTTCTTAATGGAATATACAATGGTAAATCCTTTCCAGAATATTTTCAATTTACCTTGCCCCAGATCCATCAGAGGAATCAGTATAGACTTACAACATGTGTTTCTAAAACAATAAGATTTGCAAGTCAAAATTAGTCTTTGATCCATGGGCTAGAGAAAGAGTATTGTGTTAACAGGCATGAAAACGTTAATCTTTTTGTACAACCTCAGATCTCTTGTGTGAGTACATTGCAAATGAGCAAAGGAGTCTTTTTCTAAATAGTAGTTCTCAGCAATGAGCTTAAAATGGTCAATAAATCATTCTATAAACATTTGTGCTCTCATTCAGGCTTTGTTTTTCCATTTCTAGAATGCAGACAAAATAGGATAATTCTTAAGAGTGTAGGATTTTTGTAATGATCAGTGTGTAGGGAAAATTGTGCCCTGATCTTTATCATAGGTTCTTTCTGCTTAAGACACGTAAACAGTCATGAAAATGACATGGGAGTCATGTATGTGCAAAGATCAGAAAACTGCCCTCCTACAGAGAATGTGTATGTGAGGTGTGGCAATACCAGGCCAAAGGTTATGGTAAAGCTGCTCTAGATTCCCAAGGCCGCTCGACACTGGAGGCAGAGGTCGTGCTTAACGTCGGTAGTTTTGCAAAAACAAGTTGGAGACATTCTGTCTGACATTTTCCATATTCCCCCTTTTAGTGCTGATGTCTGAAAAGTATATTTAACTACTTTTTCCTGCTTTCTGATAATAAATACAGACCCAGCGTTGCTCGAGAGGGCTCCCTGAGAGATTCCCAGTCCCCTTACACAGACTAAGTGTCAAACCTCTTCATTCCTGGCCCCAAAGCTCCTTCATCAATGAGCACTGGCTTCAACTTAAAATCACCTAGTCCCTTAATCCCTAACAAAAGAGTTCATGTTTCCTTTTAATATTTGAAGCCAGGCATTGACTTCGCTTCTTCTTTGAGTAGAAGACTATTTCATTTACATTGAAAATACGATGTGTGGTGAAGCCACCTTCATCAGTGATCTCAGCCAAACCTTCTAGATAACGTGCTACAACTTCTACATCAGCACCTGCAGCTTTGCCTTGGCCTTGTCTGTTAGGAAGACGGCTTCTTTCCTTAAACCTCGTAAACCCAAGTCTGCTGGCTTCACACTTTCCTTCTGCAGCTTCCTCAACCCTCTCAGCCTACAGAATTGAAGAGAGTCAGGGCCTCTGTATTACTAGGCTTTGGCTTAAGGGACTGTTGGGGCTGGTTTGATCTTCTATCCAGACCAGTCTCACTTTCTCCACATCAGCTATAAGACTGTTCTCTGCTTCCTCATCATTCTGGTGATTACTGGAGTAGCACTTTTAATTTCTTTCTTTTTTTTTTTTTTTTTTATAATTATCTGCCATTTGATCCTATAATTCCTTTATTGGGTATATATCCTGAAGACCAAAAATCACATCATAATAAAGATATTTGTACCAGAATGTTTATTGCAGCCCAATTCACTTTTAATTTCTTTCAAGAACTTTTTCTGTGCTGTTTGGTGCAAGAGGCCTCTCTCAGCTTTTGACACGCCTTCCTCACGAAATCACTAACTTCAATCATTTCTAGCTTTTGATGTAAACTGAGACATGTGTGACCTTTCCTTTCCCTTGACGACTTAGAAACCTTGATAGGGTTATTTAATAACTGGTCTAGTTTCAATACAGCTGCTTCTCAGAGAATAGGGAGGCCTGAGGAAAGGAAAAGAGACAGAGGACAGCACAGAGAACGCACAACATTTACCAGGTAAGTTCACCGTCTTACACGGGCGAGGTTTGTGGTGCCCCAATATAATGACAAAAGTAGCATGAAAGATCACTGGTCACAGATCACTACAATAGATACGGGATTAATGAAAAAGCTTACAGTATTGTAGGGATTGCGGATATGTGACAGAGGAACAAAGGGACCACACGCTATAGACAGGACGATGCCCAGGCAGGTTCGATTTGTAAAAGGCGTGCGTCTGTGAAGCGCGGTGAACTCGAGCACAGGGAAGTGAAGTGTGCCTTTGCAGTCACTTCCATTTCCTACCCCCCACCCAGCCTCTACCCCTGACAGCCAACATTTATTATCCATTTTGATAATTTTGTCCATTCAAGATGAGGCATTTCTCAGTGTTATAGAAGTGGAATCATAAAGTGTGTAACCATTGAGGATTAATGTTTTCCCTCAACATAAATCTCTGCAGATTCATCCAAGTTCTTTATTTTGCTATATATAGATATGGTTTGTCCCTTGCTAATTGCTGAGCCTTCTCATGGTATAATATGGAGATATCCATGGTATAACATGGATATAACACAGTTTAGCTTTTCAACCATTGAAGGATGTCTGGGCTATTTCCATTTTTTGCACTATGACGAGTAAGACGTCTATGTACAGGTCATTTTGTGAACATAAATGTTATGTTCCTGGGATAAACTCCCAGCAATATAATTGCTGGTAGTGTAATAGTCACAGACTTAATCTTTCATAGAAATACAAGCCTGTGTCATAGTCAGCTGTACCTTTAACACACTCACCAACAATGATGAGTGATTCAGTCTCTCTACTTTTTTTTTTTTTTTGCTAGCATTTGGTGTTGGTACCAATTTCTATTTTGCCCATTGTAATTAGTACCTAATCTCCATGTGGTTTTAATTTGCATTTTTTCCTGATGGTTAATGATTTTAAACATCATTTCTTGTACTTAATTTTCCATCTGTATGCCATCATGGGGAAGTATTTGTTCATGTCTTTTGAAACTTTTTAAATTCGATTGGTTAAGTGTTTGTTTTTAATGTTAACTTTGGAGAGTTCTTTTTATATTCTAGATACGAGTCATTGGTAAGATGTGTGTTTTGCAAATACTTTCTCCCACTCTGCCACTTACCTTTTCATCCTCTTAATAAGGCTTTCCACAAAGAAAAATTTCACCATTTTGATTGAGTTCAATGTTTCGATTTACTTTTTATAGAAATTCTAAGAACTCTTCAGCGAGGCTTAGTTTGTAATTTTCTCCTATGTGTTTTTCTTCTAGTTTCATACTTTGCGTTTTATATTTAATCGTATCATTTTCCTATTTGCTTCTTCCAAGTACATTAAGCAGCATGCATAAAGACTTACGGAAGAAAGGTCATCTTAAGGAATAGGATCTCACACGTATACTTAGGGGAAGGGTGAGGCAGCTGTTGATAAGCCAACGTGCAGGAAAGGTGAAATGGGGGGAAAAGAAGAAAGTGAAGTCATTTTTAAGAGACAAAAAGTGACCTAGTTACCCAGAAATCATAGACAGACTTTCCTGAAGTTTGAAAAACACTAAAGCTTAAATAACTTTTTAAATTCCATTACATTCCTCCCAACTCCATAAACCAGAAGCAGAAGTAATAAAGATGAGCAAAGCTGCTCTAACGTTGAAATCCAGGAAAAAATAACTTTTAAATTGGAAAAAGCTGAAATTGCAGAAATATGGTATGATCCTCTGTGTTTCAAAGAATAATCACTGAATTTGAATTGGTATGTAAGTACTGTTGAAACCTGATTGAATGAAGGTCAATTGGTAAGATGCGTATTTTGCAAATACTTTCTCTCACTCAAGTATTTGCAAAACACGCATCTTACCAATTGACCTTTTAAACAAATGATTGAATCTACCAATCATTTGTTTAAAACTTTTCTCTTTAACTTTGACAGTGCATAACAACAAAAAAAGAAAATAACAATTTGGGTAAAAAAAAAAATTCGTTGGTGTAGGCGTCAACTTCATCAAACTAGACTAATAAAATTATAATCACGTAAGAATATATATGAGCCATTAAACCAAACAATTTAGTGCACAAAAAATACAAACATGTGAGACCCTAGTCCAACATACCGCTATCATAAACATTTACTGCTACTTGATCTCTTTCAAGGAACTTCTGAGAACAAGAAAATATCCTGGCAAACTTCGAGATCCTTTGTGACTTGGAGGTAAACTGCCAAGTGACTCAGTGTTCCTGGATGAGAGAGAGTGCAAATGTGTTATGCTAGATGGATGTTTATGGATTAACATCTTTACAACACTTCCTTGCAAGGGTCGAGGAGTAAATTATGTGGCCCCAATAAGTCACATATACCATAAGGTCACTAGCTGGCACTAGTTCAACCCTTTGTTCCCTAACTGAATAAAACACTGCAAGATGAAGGGTTCAGGGTCCCCTGCACCTTTGGGGAGCCCACCTCTTGCAGCTTGCACCTCTCATCCTGGTTTTCTGTGTCCTGGTTTTCTTCATGTGACTCCAGTCACAAACATTTAATGATAAAGAGTACCGACATCAAATTCCTATGTTGATTAAAATAATCCCTGTCACTTGCATCAGAAGATTATCTCCGATAAATATAATGATGTGGACTAAACTTTCGACTAAGTCATTATGATATATCATAATATTTTTATTGTCTGATGATAGCATGGCAATTAACTGAATTACTTAATCAATGGAGACGATTTTAATTCTTCTCATAAAATTTTATGTTGACACTTTTTATAAATTGCACAGTTGTAAATTGCAACTCAGTTTATAAGCAGGTCTGGATCTCTAATTCAGCTTCCCCTTTCAGTCCAGTCTACAGCTCAGTTAGAGACCTGACTCTATAATAAACACTGGGAATAAAAAGACCGAGTATGTTTTCTAGAGCATCTGATGAAGCTGTCCGAAAACTTGTGTTTTGCATTGTGCAGGTCAGAAACGTCGTGTTCCCTTCCCTATAGCTGTGCTTAACACACAGCTTTGCAGAATACACTTCTTTTTCTTCATCAACTATAAAACATGAAAAGGGACTATTTTGTTAGAGGAATTATGTATTTTCACTTTCTTTGAGATAGAAGTATAATAAGAAATGTAGAAAGGCACAGCTTTTCATATGCCTAGAATAAAAATATTTAATCAGTGATACATTGATCATTCAACACCTTCATGTGTTTTTCCCTGGCCACCTGGTAAATCACCCTTTGCAACAATTACTCCATTTAGAAACAGTGAATAAGCATACATTTTGCAACAGGTGTTGTAATATAAGCTGCAAATAAAATCATAATAAGAAATTATTGAATGAAAAACTGGTTTGTTCTCTGGAAATAGTAATTAAGTACAACAATCATGGTGTTCCTGGGAAGAATTTAGAGGAGTATCTAACCCGGTATTAGGTACAGGGAACACGAGATGTCTGTCATTTCCTACAGATGAGTAATCGTCATTCAGAAGTTGATCTTTATCCCGGGCATAATTGAGAGTCATTAAAGAATTTTAGGTAGGAGTTTGTCATTACAAAATTCTCTTGAAGTACAGATGGAAGGAAATGTGGAAATAATCACATTTGCATTCCAAAATGAAGGAAAAGTGAGTCCTGTCAATTCTGAAAAAGTTTTTCTGGGGGATTTCACTCAATGGTTTTGAATAACCTAATCTTTAATCTGCAGGTGTTCAATGGGAAATAAATTTTTCTAAAGTAAAGCATGTCAATATAATTCCCATTAGTTTTATATTCTATGTTTTAAAAAACTTAATATGCTTTGTATCCAACAGTAATGATGTTTCTGGACATTCTTAATCACTTGAAGAATAATTAGCTTAATACATTTATTAAAATAGTATAATCCGCATACCATACAATTCATCCTTTTATGAAGTTTATAATCCAATGGTTTTTAGTATATTTATAGGTACATGCAATCAGCATAGCAGTCAAATTTACATTTTAATTCCCTCAAAAAGAAATCTTGTATACTTTAGTTATCATCACCCTATTCTCCCATTCTAGTCCTTGGCACCCCTAAGCAACCATTTAATTTTCTTTCTGTCTCTATAGATTTCCTGCTTTGGACTTTCCTATGAATGGAAACACATATGTGGTGTGTTGTGACTGGCTTCTTTCATTGAGCGTAATGTTTGCAAGTCCACCCATGTGATAGCACGCACCAGCACTTTCTTCCTTTTCATGGCTAAGTAACATGCCATAACATAGACATACCACATTTGTTTATCCATTCATCTGTTCATATTGGAATTGCTTCTACCTTTTGGCTATTATGAACAATGTTGTTATAAATACCCATATGCAAAGCTTTGCACAGACTTTTTTTTTATTATTGTTGTTAAGACATTTAAATTCTACATGTAGTAGATTTAATATGTACCCTTGTAAAATGCACCATAGGTGTGGTCCCACAAATTACCCTCCCTCCACCCACCCTCTCTATTTTTGGAAAATACCTAAGAATGGTTTTACTGGGTCATGGGACACTCTGTGTTGGATGGTCTGATGCAATGCCAGACTCTTCGGTTGAGGCTGCACCACTTTTCATTCCTACTAGCAATACCTGAGAATTCCTATTTCTTCCCACACCAACACGTATTCTCTGAATTTTTCATTCTGGCCATCCTAATGGGAATGAAATGATACCGTATATACTGTTGACTTGCATTTCCCTGACAAGTAATAATGGCAAGCATTGCGTCATGTGCTTATTGGCTACTTGTGTAGCCTCCTTGTAGAAATACCTTCCATATGCTTTGTCCAATCTTAGCTGTTCCTCATAAGATATATACTTTGCAAATGCTGTCTTTCTTTTGGCAGATTGTCTTTTTGTTTTCTTGATGTTGTCAAGATTAGGCAAAAAAGTTTTCAGTTTTAATTTATATGTTTTTTTTTTTCTTTTGTGACTTAAGCTTTTGGTGTTGTATCTAAGAATACTTTGCCAATTTACCCTAGTATTTTCCTCCAAAAGTTTTATAGTTTTAGCTTTTATACTTAGGTCTTTGATACCTTTTGGGTTAGGTTTTGAATATGCTATAGGGAAAGGATCCAAAGTTATTCCTTTCCATGTGGCTACCCAGCTGCCTCAACACCATTCTTTTATCAATGAATGATCTTGGCACTCTTGTCAAAAAATCAGTTGACCTTGTCAAATGATAGAAAATTTCAGTTAGATGTGCAGAATTAGTTCAAAAGTTCTCTCTACAACAATGCATTGTGTATGTAGAAATTACTAAGAGAGAAGATTTAAATTGTTCTCACCATAAAAAATGATAAGCATGTGAGGTGATGCATATGTTATTTAGCTTGATTGTGTTATTTGACGTTATATTTCAAAACGTCATGTTGTACACAATTTTTTGTCAATTGAAATAATAATAATAGGGACAAAAACTCAGTTGACCATCGATGTATGTATGTATGTATTTCTGGACTCTCAATTCTACTTGATTGATCTACATGACTGCCCTTGTCCTCTTACCACATTACTGTTGCTTAGTAGTAATTCTGAAATATATAAGTGTGAGTTCCCTTATTTTATTCTTTTTAGGATTGTTTTGGCTATTCTGGGCCCCTTGAAATTCAATTTCAGAGTAGCTTTTCAATTTCTACAGAGAAATAAACTGCAATTCTGATGGGAATTTATTCTTATAATACCTAGAATGAATTTAAAAGGACCTCTACAAAGAAAATAACAAAATACTGATGATAAAAGAAATCGAAGAAGACACAAATAAATGGAAAGACATTCGTGATCATGGGTTAGAAGAATTAATATCATTAATATAACCATGCTACCCAAAGCAATCCATAGATTCAATACACCAATGTCAGTTTCCACAGACTTAGGGAAAGAAAATCTAAAATTCATATGTAACCATAAAAGACCTCAGGTAGCCCAAGTAATCCTGAACCAAAAGAACAAAGCTGAGAGCTTTGAATTCAAAATACATCACAAGACTATAGTAACTAAAAAACAAATACCATTATAAAAAAACAAGTATATCAACCAATAAAATAGAATAGAGACTCCAGAAATAAATCCAAGTATTTATAGCTAATAGATTCTCAATAAAAGCTCCAAGGACATACCCTAGACAAAGAATAGAATCCTCAATTAATGATACAGGAATATTGAATATCAATATACAGAAGAATGAAACAGCATCTCTGTCTCTCCCCGTATACAAACATCATCTCAAGTTGAATTAAGACTTCTAAGATTTGACACTATGAAACTACTAGACAAAAAAAAAAAAAAAACATAGACCACTTCAAGGAGTTGGTCCAAGCCAGTGATTTTCAACTGAAGTGCCACAGCACAGTGATGTGCCATGAGAGGATATTAGATATGCCACAAAAATGTTTAAAGGTCATTAATTAAATTATTTTCAAAATAAGTTCAAAGCACATTAAGCATATTCTTTTTCTACTCGTTGTTTTTGATCACTATAATTTCAATGTGCTGCAGAAGTTTACCCATAGACTCATGTGTGTCATGAGATAAAAAGGTTGAAAAACACAAGTCTAGGCAAAGATTTCCTTACTACGAACTAAAAAGCAAAGACACTATAACAAAAATAGATAAATGGGATTATATTAAACCAAAAAGTTTCTGCACAAGATAAGAAACAATCAGCAGAGTGAAAAAATAATCTTCTGAATAGGAAAAAATATAGTAATCTGAACAGTAACCAATACCCTGAATATACAAGGAGCTCAAACAATTCAACAAGAAAACACCAAACAATATTCATAAAAAGTAGAATATGAATATGAGTAGACATTTCTCAAAAAAAAAGGCATACAGATGGCTAGCAGGTATATGAAAAAAATGTTCAATATCATCATGGAAATACAAATTAAAACCACAATAAACTTAACCAAGTCAGAAAATCTGTTATTAAAAAGACTAAAACAAATGCTGGCAAGGATGTGTAGAAAAGAGAATTCATATACTATTGGTGGGAATATAAATTAGTAAATCATCATGGAAAACAGTATAAAGACTTCTCAAAAGACTAAAAATAGAAATATTGTACAATACAGCAATCCACTACTGGGTATTTATTGTAAGGAAAAGAAATCACTATATTTAAGGGATTCTTGCATTCTAATGTTTACCAAAGCAGTGTTCAAAATAGCAAAAACATGAAATCAACCTGTGTATCCATCGATGAACAAATGGATAAAGAAAACGTGTGTATGTGCACACAAAATGGACTACTATTCAGCCATAAAAAATGTGAAATAATGTCATTTGCAGCAAAATGGATGGAACTGGAACTAGAGATCACTACATTAAGTGAAATAAGTGAGCCATAGAAAGACAGATACCACTCTAATTTGGGAGCTAAAAATGTTATTCTCGTGGTGATAGAGAAATGATTGGTAGACAACAGAGACTGGAAAAGTTGTCTGAATGAGAAGGGAAGACAAAGAAAAGTTGGGTAGTGGGCACAAACACACAGTTTAACAGAAGAAGTAAGCCCCAATATTCCATAGCAGAGTAGGTTGAATACAGTTGACAACAACGTATTATAGGTTTCAAAGTAGCTTAGAAGAGAAGAGTTGAAACGTTAACAACATATAGAAAGGAAACTACTCAGGGTGATGGGTCCCCAAATACCCTTACTTGATATCTACACATTATATGCGTGTTAACAAATACTCATACGTGTTGTTACCCCATGTGTACCCCATAAACTTATAGCATATTTTGTATCACTAAATAATTTGTATTTCTTTTGTTACATTTAAGTGTTTCATTTGCTTTGATACTATTGTTAGTAGAATTGCATTTACTTTTTTACAATTCTCAAAAGTCAGAAATCATCAATATACAAATACAAAGAAATATATCAATACCATAATTACATTAATTAAAAAGTGGTTATTTTAGAAACTTTTGCTGACTAATAATGTGATCCCTGAGGATCCGGTCTCTTTAATTAATAAAGCCATTTACTCCTCCAGTGGTTTGAAGTTGATACTTATAAGTGCCATGAATAAAAGCATACCCATGTTTAGATCTTGATGTAATATTTTTATTTTAATTACTGTATCTAGTACCTATGTAACTTTTGCCAACCTAAAGTGCAGTGAGGTTACGTGTGTTAATCAGTTTGTGCTTCTACCTACACAAACCATTATCACACAGCTCAGCAGACCACACCATGGTCTTAAAAAGTGGATTCTTAAAAAGTGGGATATGAATATGAGTAGACATTTCTCCAAAAAAGACATACAAATGGCCAGCAGGTATATGAAAAAATGTTCTGTATCATTGAACATTGAACCATTGTATGGCTGATTATCCTTAATGTTACTTTCCCAGTCATCTATTCTCACTCTTGACTCCTTCCTCAACCCTTCCAGTTAATGTATCTCTCCAGGTCTTTGCCATAGTCTCTTCTAGGGCCATGTTTCCTGGGAGTGCTCACAGACCCAGCAGGGTGTTTGTAAGCTACATCCCTAATAGACTAGAATTTCAGAAAAGGCAGGAAGCTTGCCAGCAAAGGCTAGCTTAAAGGTAAACTAGCTGACTTTTCTTTGTTCTGACTCACTCAGCTTACTTTTTAACTTTCCTTTTTCTGGGGGTGCTTTCTCTTGCCAAGAATGGGGTCTTCGGTCCCTATTCTCCCAGCACTTTACTTCCTTATAATTTTCACAAGAGTTAGATGTGACAAAATCCACTCCCATTTCACTCAAAATTGATTATTATACAGCTTTTGTGACTTTTGCAAGTGACTCAGAGCTAAAAAGTAATGGAGGTAGAACTTGGGATTTTTAATTCCAAAGTCTGCTCTATTCTGATTATATCACAGTCTTTAACAATAAAAAGAAAAGATAGGCAGAATATAATCAGCTCCATTTAGAAGCAAAACTGACTTTGTGAACACTACATTTGGGCTTACAGTCAAGGAAAATTGAGAGATGTGATATTCCTTCTTTTTCATAAGTCCCCGTGTTTCAGTTCACAGGAGTTACATTATTTGCATTTGTGTATTGAGTCTTATACTAAAATAAATTATGATGAAATTATGAATACTAAGCTATTGTCCCTTAAACATAAAAATTATAATTTCAGGGCGGTGCCTGTGGTTCAGTGAGTAGGGCACTGGCCCCATATGCCGGAGGTGGCAAGTTCAAACCCAGCCCCAGCCAAAAACCACAAAAAAAAAAATTGTAATTTCAGTTAATTATTTCCTCTCACATTTGGGAATTTATAGGGAGTCATTCTACAAACACGAAAGAAGACTTTTTTCATTGTTTTGCCTCTACAGAAAGTTCACATGTATAGTCACCATGAAAATCTAAATAATTCCACCCTGAAATTACCCTAGGGAGTGATCTATGCAATGACAAATGGAATATGAGGTGATATTAAGCAGATTTTTTCATTAAAGATGCATTTGAATATCGCATTTTCAGTTAGTAAAAGCAGCGCAATTTTAACAGGCTAAACGTATTCTAACTTTTCACATCTGTCTCTTTCCTGAACATTCATGCTGTGTTCCGTTGCTTCATGCCACCAGCAGCAATAAGCATTGCAGATTTCTGTCACTTGATTATTGGGTCAATGATGCACATAATTGCACAGAATGAAATGTTAAAAGCTAGAAAAGCCAAATTTAGCTTTGTGTGCAGAAAAAAGAGAGAGAGAGAAGCGATCCTAGCACCATAGCGTCGAGCCAGACTCCATTGTTACCACATGATGTGTTACGAAGGTTAATTGCATACATTTGAGCCAAGAGTAAATTTAAATGCTACTTTGGGAGGTCTGATTAGGAAGTACATTTTTATGATTTCTGTTATGAAATTGTTGATACATAGTTCTTTGCCTGACTCTAAAATGAGCATTTCATCCTTGCCACATCCTGGGCAAGATGACTTCAGCTATTGAACAGAATTGGCTATTGGCTGGTGGGAAGAGAACACATAGGGCATATTTGCTCTGGGTGGATTTTCTCTGCCATTACCCTTCATCTTCTCACCAACTTGGGTCACTAGTTATCAGAAGCAATGATGGCTTTTTCTTTGTATCAGAATGCTCTTTTGACCTGACCAATGTAGAAAAATAATGGCAATTCTCACAGTTTTAACGCTTCTAGAGCAAGCAATTGCATTGGCAATCTATTTGTTTTTTTAACCTTTCACCCTTGGTTTAGAAGCCGGTGACATTTGTAGGGAATTAAAGAAGAGACCAGGAGCCTTAAAAAACTGTGACGTGTCCGAGCCTCTAACTCTTTGCTCGCGATTATGAGGAGACTTGTGAACTTCATTCAGGAATAGAGGGGCACAAGGATGACGTAAGACCAGTTTTGCCCTTTGAAAAGATAGCTACGTGCGAACTTGTGCATTGGTGCATATGAGTATATCATAGGGAGGGAGAAACCCCAGCCTGGTTCCATGTTCAAAGGATGCGATCAAAAGCAAGTCTTCCCCGTGGGGGAAAATGTGGCAATAACAACCCCCTCAGGTAAGGATAAAGCTTACTGCAGAGGGCTTAAAGACCTTCCCACTCTCCTTCATCTGTACCATGAACCTCCCCGAAGCAGATATGAGCACTACATATATTATGAAAAGCTACAAAGTAGAGCTTTTACAAATACTAACTCTAATTCTTTCCAAAAAACATGTATCGTTGTAACGATGATTCAGATGCAAAAACTAGGTTTAAAAAGGTTATTAAAGAGTTTCCAGCATCACAGAGCCAGCCGAGCCAGCAGGGTTCAAATTCTTTGCTTCACCCTACAGATCAGCTCCAGGATTGCAGAAGCAGCACATCGCGTACTCTGCACTATTAAAAACAAACTCTCTGCCTTTTAGAAAAGACATCATATGCTTTGAGTTTCGCAGTCCTGCTCTCTGTTGTCCATGATGGTCTGTGGGAATCCAGGGTTTAAAACGGAGGATGGCCGTGGGGAAAGGACCGGCACAGTGTACAGGGCAGGTCTTTCTCCTCGACGGCTCCAAGGGTGACCCCGTTCTCAGTCACACAACCAGCAGAAGCAGTCGCACCTCACAGATGGCAAATCAATACCAGTCTTGCTTCTTCCACTCGAGTAAGGAGACTTTTGTGAAACTTCTTCACCATCGGCTCATGTTTGTTTCCTGTTATTATAAAACTATCCTTGGACATGCAACTTTATTCCCTTCTCTCAATATCAGAAAAGTGTTTCTTTAGCTTGGTTTATCCGAGGCATGATTATGGCTAATTGAAAACTTTTCCTAATACCCCGCCATAATGATTAGAAATATAGTTGGCATTGGCAATTTTTGACAGTCTCTATGGAGACTAAATTTAAAATTAAAAAAGAAAATAGTGTTGCTTTAACCTGTAGAGAAGTAACCTATCATCTCAAAAAAATCCTATCATCATAATTACTTATCTAATACATTGTTATACAGTAATACATATTGATAGACATCTAAAAGGCATAAGTATTTATAAAAATTTCTCATAATAATAATAAATCATCGACACTTCTACCTTATGCCAACATGCATGAGGATATAAATAATTTATTTCAGTTCCTTCCTAAGAGGAATATTTGAGACTTGTGATCACATTTAAATTAACAGTGTATTATACTTATAGAATTTCAAGTTGGAAGGAATCCGGAAAATCATCTATTCCAGCACTCTAATTTCAAATGAGGTTTAGTGAAATAAAATCAGGTTTATTACACAGTAAGTTAGAGATTGAAACAACACTGGGGCTCAGCACCTGTGGCTAAAGCGGCTAAAACACCAGCCACATACACCTGAGTTGGTGGGTTCGAATCTAGCCCAGGCCCCCCAAACAATGATCACGGCTGCAACCAAAAAGTAGTCAAGCGCTGTGACAGGTGCCTGTAGTCCCAGCTACTTGGGAGGCAGAGGCAGAAGAATCGCTTGAGCCCAAGAGTTGGAGGTGCTGTGAGCTGTGATGCCACAGCACTCTACCCAGGGTGACAGCTTGAGGCTCTGTCTCAAAGAGGAGGGGGAGGGGGAGGAGGGGAGGAGGAGGAGAAACACACTGGAATCCAATATCAATCACAAGTTCCATCTATATAACCAGCATTGAAGAACTCTGATACTGAATGACACCTAATTATGATTAAATGCTTTATCTACAGACTCCTATACAGATATAAGAGATGTAGGAAATCACTCCAGGAAATATAGTTGAGGTTCCTGGGAACCTAATGTTACCCTGTGGTAGGATAATAGCGGATAATACCTTGTAGCTATCAGTAAAACATATGTTTACTTTCCAGAAGGGGTCTGGAGACAGAATGGCAGCCCAGGACATCATAGAAAGAGAAAAGGCTAGAGAAGAGATTTCCAGGCATCTAGGACCAAGGGATTGGAAGTCTACAATGTTTTATAAGTGTAAGACTGAATATCATGCAACAGTCAGAAGTAATAAACTAAATTGCGTCCACCTACAAAGATAGATTTTAAAATGTGATACTCAGTAAGCATATGTATCTATATAGCAAGATATTATTTCTATAAATTCATAATGTACACAAAACAAAATGGTATATATTTTTTCTACTACACATATATTTACAAGCAGCTGAGTTTCCACAGAAAGAAGAAGAATCCTGTGTGTAGTAAATTTAAAAAATGATAATTAAATAGACCAAGGGAAAAACCTTAAACTTTCATTTGCCCATCATGTTCGATGAACTAAGAAGTCTCATTACCTCCGGTTCAAAAATTCCACCAAGAAAAAGAAATGCGAAGCAGGAAAAAAAGAAGAGTAGAAAGGAGAAACCATTGCTAAAAATTCGGTCCCACCTCACCTGTCATCTCTGTCATCTCTGTTACTACAGAACAGTACCCCACGACAGTTCCACTGTAGCCATTCCAATAAAGCGCATGTAACCTTCAGCAAGTACAAATTTTCATTTGTTTTTACTGATATCTGTACTCACGTTATACATATACATATACACACATACACATATTCATGTATATATTTTTCATCCGTGTCTTTGTAATCTGCTTAGGTAAAATGAAGTGTAGTATGACTCTTTTTTTGACATTTGCCACTAACAGTTTTCAAGGCCCACTCCTTTTTGCCCTGTCTTACATCACATCTAGACATTCCAACGGGAGAGCTGGCAAGCCCTCCCTCGGCTTGGGACACTCAAATCCTTGGGAGAGACCACTCACCCGGGCCAAGAACTCTAACTAACAACAAAATCCTAAGGCAGGGGAGGGGAGGGGGGAGGATGGGTGGAGGGAGGGCAATTGGTGGGATCACACCTACGGTGCATCTTAGCAGGGTACTGGTGAAACTTATTAAAGGTAGAGTATCAATGTCTTTGTATAGTGATCAAGAAAATGCCATGAAGGCTATCTGTAACAGTAGGATCAAAATATTTCTGATTGTATATGAAGCACATTGTGCCCTATGATTGCACCAA
>CAUYON010175506.1:0-21602 GCA_963573935.1 Arctocebus calabarensis
TGTGTACAATAGTGCAATCAAGGGGTACAATGTGCTGGTTTCATATACAATCTGAACTATTTTCATCAAACTGATTAACATAGCCTTCCTGGCATTTTCTCAGTTATTATATGAAGACATTTGTATTCTGCATTTAGTAAGGATTGCCTGTACCCTTCTAAGGTGCACCACAGGTGTGGCCCCACCAATTACCCTCCCTCCACCCTAACCTCACCCCTCCCCACCCCTCCCTTGTCCCTTTCCCCAAACTCTTGTGCTATAGTTGGGTTATACCCATCATATGAAAGCTATAAATTTGCTTCATAGTAGGGCTTAGTACACTGGATACTTTTTCTTCCATTCTTGAGATACTTTGCTAAGAAAACTATGTTCCAGCTCCATCCATGTAAACATGAAAGAGGTAAAGTCTCCATCTTTCTTTAAGGCTGCGTAATATTCCATGGCATACATGTACCACAATTTATTAATCCATTCGTGGATGGATCAATGGGCATTTGGGTTTCTTCCATGACTTAGCAATTATGAATTGGGCTGCAATTGGGAACATTCTGGTACATATGTCTTTGTTATAATGTGATTTTTGGTCTTCTGGGTATATACCTAGTAAAGGAATTATAGGATCGAATGGTAGGTCAATTTTTAGATCTTTAGGTATTCTCCAAACGTCCTTCCAAAAGGAACATATTAGTGTGCATTCCCACCAGCAGTGTAGAAGTGTTCCCTTTTCTCCACATAAGAGGTTCTCAAAGAACTCACAAGAGGAAGTAGAGCTTTAAACTTCTCCCAGGCCCAGATGGTGAGAAATTAGCCTAGCTTAGACCTAGGAATGCATATCTTTTCTTCCTTTGGCTGTCGTTTTGGGCCAGGCCAAAAATGACAGTTACTTTGCCAACAAACCATTTTAATAATTTTGAGTTGGAAGAACTATTTCTAAGCATGATATGCAAAGCCAAAAACCAACAAAGAAAAAGATTGACAGATTTTGCTAAATAAAAATGTAAAAATTTTGAATGGCAAAATATTTTTAAAAACATGAATACAAGCAACAAACTAGGAAAACCCTCAATAGCATATAACAAAGGATTAACTGTGCATAACATACAGAATTTCAACAAATTGAAAAAAACATATAAACAATTACATAAAAGACAGGAAAAGTTTAGTGACAGAACAAAGACAACAAAAAGTTAGTGGTACTTAGTAGCATCTATAGTAGCTTCCTGGGACATTGTAACACCATATTACAAAATAACTGGCCTTATCAACAGAAATTTGTTGTCTCACAGTTTCAAATGCTAGACGTTCTAGACCAGGGTGTCCCATCCACGGGCCACATGTTGATTTTGTGAGGACGCCTTTTGGTTATTTGTCTTATCTATGGTGTCGGATATCATGAAAAGTATGAATGGACCTTTTTTCCTCATCAGCTTTTGTTAATGTTTGTGTATTTAATGTGTGGCTTGACACCCCTGTTCTTGCAATGTGCGGCAGAAGAAAATAAAGGTTAGACACCCAGATCAAGATGTCCGGCCAGGCTGGTTCCTTCTGAGGGCTGTGAGGGGGAACCGTCTGTCCTATGGTTTCTGGTGGTTTGGCGGCCATCTTTGGTACTCTTTGACTTGTAGAAGCATCACCCGATCTCTGCCTTCATGTTCGATGGTGTTCTCAATGTGTTCCATCTGTCTCTGCTTCTAAAATTGCCCTTTTCAGAACACCTTTTATATAGGGTTAGAGTCTAACTTCATGAACTTATTTGAACTTGGTTACCTCTGAGAATGCTATTTCCAAATAAGGTCATATTCTAAGGTATTGAGGGTTAGCACTTCCACATACCTCTAGCAACATCCTCTAAGATAAACAATAGTACTGAATATTGGAAACTGTATAGAAACTGCACTTTTTTTTTTTTTTAAATCATAGCTGTGTACATTAATGTAATCACAGGGTACAATGTGCTGGTTTCACATACAATCTGAAATACTGAAACTGCACTCTTATACACAGCTCACGGACTATAATTTGTTATAAAGTATTGAAAAGTCATTTGGTAGTGTCGGTCAGAATTGTCTGTTTTGAATCTGCATAGCCTTTTCTCCAACAATTTCAACTTTATGAAATCTAAAGTAAGCAAAGTCAACATAATAAAAAAAAATAGAACCTTTGAGGGCAAGATTTTCAAGGCTCAGAGTATAAGAGACTCCCAGGAAGCGTAATAGAAATGTCAGCAAGATGAGTTGGGCATCTTCTGAAGTTCCGAGGAAATGTGCCTCTTCCCCAGTGGGTGCCAAATAGAAGAGAAAAACATCTAAGGCGGGAACCAGGGAGCGGGATGGGAGAGAGACAGTCTGCAAAGATACAGCTGACCAGGATGCTGGGGGTGTCTTTGGGGCACAGAGAGCCCAGCCAGCGGTGTCAGCGTGATGCATTCTGCTCTCACACCCAGCACCTTCCAGGGTCCTGGCCTTGAGTGAAACTTCTGGGCAACTCTGATGATTGGCCCTCAAAAGACCAACGAGTGCCCCAGAGTCTCTGCAGGGCTGTCCAGGCTGTGCATGTGACTCCGGACTGTCCTGTCCATCACTCCTTGTCTGTCTCTACACAGAATTCTCAGTAGGCTCTTAACCATGTTGGGAAAGGGCAATAAGAAGGAACAAGGAGAAAATTCTCAAGGATGGAGTAGTGAAGGGCAGCTCAGAGGAGCGTCCCTGGTGGGGACAGAACAGCCCAGGGAGGCCCTGCCTGGGGCTATGAAGGGCCCTGGGGCCGAGGCAAAGCCCTGCTTGGTGTCTACTCGCTCAGGTGTGGGGATTTCCTGTTTGCTGACAGGCAGATTTCATAAGAAACTGAATGTAAAATGTTGGGACTTTTGTGGGCTTAAGTACAAGGCCTCCAGGCTTTCTTATCTTCTGGTCGTAGGCAGTGGTTAAGGAGCTGCCTAGGTTCCAATCACCTTCCACCTCAGCCTGGCTGTATAATTTCTAGTGTGTGTCTACTCCAACTGTGACTCAGTTTCTTCACTGATGTGAGTATTTACTACTATTTTGAGAATTAGCAGGTCGTGGTCAAGTGCATTTCCTCACATCTCAAAGCTGCTCTTTAATAATGACCCCTCTAGACTTGATGTGTGATGGTCTGAATCCCCCTTCAGGATGGAGGGGCTAACTGCTCTATCCCTCTATGGCTCCTTCCCATTCGTGCAATCTTCTGAGCAAGACTCGGCTTAGGCTGCCAAATTTAGCAAATAAAAATATCCAATTAAATTTGAATGTCAGATAGGTAATGAACAATGCTTAGTATAAGTAGAGCTGTGCAACATTTGAGACATATTTATACTAAACAAATTATTCTCTTTTTTGAGAGAGAGAGAGAGAGGGAGTCTTGCTCTCTCACCCTGGATAGAGTGCCATGGGGTCATCATATCTCCCAGCAAACTCAAACGCTCGGGCTCAGGGGATCCTCTTGCCTCAGCCTCCCCAGTAGCTGAGACTACAGGCACCTGTCACAAGCCCTGGCTGGTTATTTATTTATTTTAAAATTATTCATTATTTATCTCAGATTCAAATTTTACTGGGCATCCTGTAGTTTCTCTGGCAACTGGATACTTGATCCTAACTGCAGAGAGCAAGTGAGGCCTGGCACTTGGGAGCTAGAACGCAATGATGTGATTCAGGCATTTTCTGTTGTTGGGCTTTTGCAGGAACTTTTTCAAAAAGCAAAAAAGTTCAAAGAATAAAACATGTGACAGTTGCAGCAAAAAAGACGTAAAAGGAACTGGTCTCATGTAAATATTATGTTAATTAAAGCAGATGGGTCTGGAGCATAAACAAAGTGATGCAGGGGGCTGGTTTGTGTTCCGGCTGGGTTTCTTATTATAGTAACTCAGTTCCCATCCTGTTAGCACTCTTCCCTTATCAAACATTGAACTGGGGTGTAAGGAAGTTTAAATTACCAGTGATTGGAGATCTGTTTTTTAAACACTTGAAGCAGATGGTTTATTGCCTGAAAAGCATCCTTCCTTTTGGGGAATAGAGAGTTGGGCTTGGTTATATCAGGAAAATGTTGCATTGCAGCTCGCTCTTTAACATCAGGATTGCCACAGTGATGAACACTTCCCCTTTGCCTGGGTTCCTTCTATTGATTTGCCTACTGAGCAAAGATCTCGTTTCTAATGCTGCCAGCGAGCATCTTAGACACAGCGTTGAGCAAAAGCCTAGTTAGTCCCCACAGAACTACTCCCAGCTTTTGAAAAAGCCAATATCTGCAGAAGATTTTTTAAAATGAATGTCATTTGAGAGTCTACAATGGATAAATTTGGACACTACCGTCCAAGCAGCAGGGATTTTAACAAAAAGAGAATGGGATTGTTGCCTATTTGGGGGATGAAGAGGCATCTAGCATCCAAATTCAGGATCATATACTGCATTTAGTTGTCACGTCTCTTTAATCTATAACAGTTCCTTAATTTTTCTTTGCCTTCCATTGACTTTTAATGGGTACAGTCCGTTTTATAGAATGTTCTTCAAACAGGTTCATCTGAGGTTCCTTTTGTTTGGTAAAGTCGTGTTACACATTTCCTCAGGTATACTATTATCATAAAGGGTCAGAACTAGATTTTCTAACACCCTCCCACACGGTGCAAGGAAGCTGGTGTTCTGTTGGTGAAAATTTTCTACCAAATCCCGACTTGACAGTGATGCTTCAGGTCTCCCATCAAAGAATCGTAGTCTGACCTGAGTGGCCTAAATTTTTATAAGATGCTCATAATCACACTGGAGAGTAAAAATAGATTGAGGTGCCCATGTATTTCTGGGCCTTCTGGGAAGGAGATGAGCCACTTCAGGTCTGTGTGAACAGTCTGAGGAAGGTTAAGAGAGGGCAGGAACTGTTTCTTGTAACCTGACAGTTTGGGAGAGTGAGTTGGGAGATAATCACATAATCCATTTATAACCACCCAAGTTAACAAGCTCTCACCTTCTCCAAATAGGCCCCTCATTTACAAATAATCACTTCTGTGCAAAAGTGGGCTCTCATCTTTGTGACCAGAGTCACGTGACATTATTTTCCCACAATTCTACAAAGATCCATTCACTTAGGGGCATTATTAGGACTTGTAACATATTGTTAAACACGTAATATGAGCTTTGAAAATATGTTTTTTCTGTTACTTTTTAAACAAACTACCCCCTGCCCCCCTGAATAACTTGTAGTCAAGGGTCTGCCCAATGCCATGTCAGCAGAGAAGAAACCCCAGTACAAGGCGTCTGACGTGTCCCGGCCGTGCCAGGTCAGACCAACGTGGAGGGCAGTTCTAGACCCAGCACCATGAGAAGCATTCATAAATGGAAGTATGTATAGGGGAACATGGAGAGGTTACTAAAGAACTCAAATTCAAGTGACAAGTATGGCTTTTCAGGGCTCTCAACCCAGCCCTAGGCTAAGTCCCATTTGCACTCCATTCCCCCATGACTACAGCTCCATCTCACCTTGCCGGTGCTTGCCAGGGACAAGGCTAGACTCCCTGCCCATTGCCAGGCACAGCCCACCAGCCAGGACCCTGGAGAATGCCACACTAAAGGGATGCAGGCCGCTTGTCTGATGGAAAGAATGTGATGCTACCTAGCGCTCTCCCAATGCCCTTCAAATCCCATGTTCTGCGTAAGAATGAACTTCCTTCCAGAACAGTTAGCAGGGTCTGTCTGCTAACCAAGACTGTGGCCCCTAACCTCCTTCATCTAGAATCCAAGGAAAAAATATTCTCAAGTTATTGACGATGGATGAGGAGCCACTTTGATTTTCTACATATGGGATTCACACCAAGTCATACGAAATGGGAGAACCACGGAACAACCAAATCACTTAGAAGCTCAAAACAACTTACTATTCCTTCAGGCCATTCCCTACTCATGTCAGTTTTAATCCCATCTAGATAAACTGTGAAGCAGAAACATAAAAAAGAGAGAGAGATAGAGGTGCAAAACGGATTTCATCTCGAGGAAAAATAACTTGCAAATAATTTTCACCAAAATAATTTTTCCATTTTATTCAACAAGACAGCTTTGAATGTACATAGTTAGCTTATGAACACAGCTTAAAACATTATTTCCACTTCCTTTTATTCCTGTAATCACTACATCAATTTGGTGAAGAAAGAATAGGTTTTACTCAAGAACATGAACGTGCTGCAGCTGATTTGGTGTGTCCATGGTGAGTGGATTTTCCACATCCACAGATGCATGGCAGGTGGGCAGAGTGGTCACCCCACCACTATTGGGAGAGGCGCTCACAAAACCAGTGTTGGAGTGTGATAGACACATGTGGGTCACAACAAACAGTCATTCCTTAATGGGGTTATTATCTTATGAACACAAGTCCACATGCAGAAACACCTTTGTATGCTGGGTGGTACTGTTGCTATCTACTTTCCTTCCATGTAATATACGAACTCAAATGTCCTTTTTTAGAAGCAAAAAATGCAGAGTCAGACTAGAGTTGCCTCTTTCAGCACATGTGAGCTTGCAGACCTACAAAGAGCTACAACCCACAATGGCTCTGAAAAGATCTACCATCCTAAAAAATAAAAATAATAAAAAAAAAAAAAGATCTACCATCCTTATAAAGACCAACATCCCTTTTGTGTTTGAAACAAATCTCGAATAGTTTTTACCAAAACGCTGCTGTACTTTACGGTTTGTTGAACATTCAGTAAGAAGTAATATGTAACATTCTTTTATATGAAAATATCTTTTACATGAAGACTATAAATCACAAATAATACTAAAACATCTCATAATCATTCTGGAAAAGGTTTTTATCATTAATTTTCCAAACCAAAAATTATTCAACAGGAATAAATTAGGCACTTTGAGGCTGACTCTTCTGGTAATCATAATTTTAACATTTTTTGACATTCACAGGGGAGTTAGTCCAGATGCCAACAGTTTTGTCAAATTGAGTCTCTGAATTGGTGGGTTGGTGAAAGCCATAGGAGACGGCCTTGCTTTGGGATGAAAACAGTGAATCAATCTGCCTCTGTTCACGGAGTAGCATGCATGTCCCCTCATAGCCTGACAATATTCGCCTCTTCTGATAAACTGACAATGTGACTTCATGGAACGTCATGACCATTCATTGGTTAAATATTTTCTGGAACATCAACACTTCATTTAAAACTCTGCTATTTACAAATCAGTAAATATACTCAGGGGCTCACAGCATGCCTACGAGACACAAATATACAAAATTATGGCAAGCTTATGGCAGACTCCTTAGAGTAACAGAACATTCTGACGCAAAAAAGAGAGAGGGCTGAAAATACAGACTACGTATTGTAAGTGAGCTGTACTCTAAGGAAAGATTCTATTTGAAAAGCACAGAAGACTACCCTATCCAAGAGGGAAGCAAAGACATAAAAATAAACTATTTGGTATTCTACATTATATTACAAAAATAAATATATCAATCAATAAATAGTAGGAAGCTTAGAAATGTTTACATGAATATTTAGGTTGTTGGCTGCCCAAGTCCTTCTGCGACAATTTTCCTCGAGGGTCATTTAGGTTTATCAACTTCAATGATGATAATTCTGCCATAAAAGGAAGATTGGTGCAGAACATAGCTGAAGGTCTATGGCCAGAGAAGACATTAGAAAGTTCTACTTTTCTAAAGACCTGACAATTTTATGGCTTCCTATCAATGCAGTGAAGTGGAAGTGGTGCAGGCGCGCTGCCAGGGGCTTGGGAAACAAGAACTCTCCTGCTGGTTATGTCTTTTCACTTTTTTGATAAGAAGAAAGCAAAAAAAGAAAAACAACTACTGACCATTTGAATGACCAGTACGTGGCTTTCTGCACTCCTTTCCCTAAGGAAAGAAAAAGATCATAGAAATGTGGTTTACATTGTGGACTAATAACAGAGAAACATCTATAATAGCTAAATTCAGACTGACATCCCTTTGACAGACCAGTGATAATAAGTGCTTGAGGCAAGATTTCTCCAAGCAGGCTGGGAAAGCCAGCAGCATGCATGGTGGAAAGCCAGAGCTGGCACATCCTTAGCTTCTAATGTCAGTGTGCTACTGTCAGCAGTGTGCTGGAGCTTGCACGGGGCTCCTGAGAGCTGACTATGTTTTCAGGACTCTTGGAAACCATTTGGCATCACATTGGAAGCTTGAAATAAACATTTACATCATTGAAATACACAAATCAGGGCTTTTTCCCCGTCCCAAGTTGCTGGTTGTAAGGTATTTACCAGCATACAACTCTCTTATATATTTTAAACACAAAGAAAAATTTGATCTAGCCTTATTTTATCTACCCTTTAAAAAGGGTAAACTAAGAAGTACCATGGAGTCTGTGAGTGTCCATCGAATAGCACTGAGTATAAAGGATGCACCACGTTCCAGTGAGTATACTGAGCCTGGCTATCCAAAACCAGCCACACAGACACACACACCCTCAGCACTCACAGACATCATGTTAATTGGAAGCTCTTCCACAAACAAGTGTTCTGAGTTGCCCGGCTTTCTCTAATTATCAGTCATTGTTTACCCACTGATGATCAAAATATGACTCTTCCATGGGCAACAAGTTCCCTAGGATTTTCCCTCTGGACACCAGTGAATAATAAATTTATGGAGCTGAAGTCCAAACTGGGCAAAAAGTCTTCAAAACGACTTTCCCTGCCTCCACTGTCTAGTATGACTTTATAACCTTAAGTGGTTCTTAAAGGGAGACTGATAGTTTCCCAGACTTCTTAAGAAAGCTTTCCTAAGGTAAGTGGGGTGAGTGGGGACAATATACTGAAAATCACACTCCCAAGTCCAGGGGGAACCATCCATGCTGCTGCCTGGAGATGCCAGAGAGGTTTGAGAACTTCTCTGCTCTGGCTCCTCCTACACAGACCTGGGATGTGATTGGGAAAGCAGGTAGGGGTTCAGCCTGGAGCCACATTCAATATGTCCTTCCACCTTGCCACCTGCTGGGCACCAGTCCATTTCTGGCAGGAACACTTCCCAACCCCCCGAGTCCTGGCCAATTGAAAATGAGAAGATGCAAAATGAGAAGACAGGAAGCTTCCTGGGGGGTTTTCACCATGGAGCAAACCTGATTTCAAAATTCAGGCTTACCTTTCAAGTCATTTGCTCGGGTGTCTTTTCACTACTTCACTTGTTGAAATGGGACTCTGTTTCTTTTTTTTCTAATACTTAAGTGTTTTTCACGAACAAAATATTTTGCAAAGCTTGTCATTAAAATCAAATCAAATTTAATATCTGGAGAAAATTTTTAAAGTAGAACACTAACTTCCTGTACCCTAAGAACACATGCTTTTAGGAGTCTCTTTGCAGCCCAGAGTGTGAGCAATAAGGGCCGAGGAAGACAGGGGCCACAGGAATGGGCGGAGGATGTGAGGCACCAGGACAAAAAGGAAGAGGGAAGGAAGACGATGGAGAAGAGCAAGACGGTGGTGAGGAGGCAGGGGAAAGACTAACAAGTGAAGACAAATATTAAGAATGAAGAGCCCAACAAACAGGTCCCTTCTGCCTTTCCTCCTCTTGGATTGTGATAATTTATTTTATTTAGTCCCAACGGTTTAATTCTCCACTTAGCACTGCTTCTGATCTTACAGATACATCTGAGGACCGCATCTGCATCCTTTCCCTTTCTTTCCTTCGAGAACGGTGCCATCCCTCCACCCCCGCAGCAGTAACGGGGGACACACACAGCCTTGCTGTCCTATTGTCTCTGGAACCCCTCACATCCCGAAGTCCCTCCTGCTTTCCTGTCCTGACCAGGCACTGCCCTCTGGTCCCCCAAGGGTTCATTCTTTTGTACCTCTAAGGACTTTTGAGGCTATTTGGTTTCGGCATCAAATAACCCTTCCCTTGAAGTGACCTTTATCAGGTCCTGCTGCTCTGAACAATGGCAAACTCAACTGACAAAAGCTACACTTACATTTCCAGAGTTGTTAGGGAAGGTAATACTTCCTGGGATGGTTAAAGTCCTGATGGAAATTATCTGGTCATAATCCTACTCAGAAGAGGTGACTGACAACACACCCTTGGTCTTGAACATTGTGCATACATGTGCACATGTATGTATGTGAATATAATCCTCCCCTAAAGAACCAAAAGATTTGCTTAAGTTCGTGTACGTGCACATACACATTTCTGACACTGCATTTTGCTTAGGGGTTGTTGTTTCCAAAAGGACATGGAGTTGGAATTGCCAGGAAATGGCAAGAACAAAGAGAAACAGATTGGAAGGGACTAGAGCAGATAGCGAAGTATGTATTTCTTCCAAGAAACCAACCTGTCCATTTCCCTACGGCAGCTAACCTGTACTGTCTGTACACCCTTATTAAATAATCTCATTAAATAGGAACACCAAATATACACATTTACAAGTATTAAATAAGCCACAGGACTCCTATCTACAACCACATTCAGAGACGGCCATGCCTTCATATTTAAACTTGTAGGTGACGACACCTTTGTCTAAATAGAGGATGGAGATGGGCTCTAGCTTTGTGGGCACACAACAGGCTTTGGAAGCCTTCTGGGAATTCTTGAGGTGGACCAAGGCCTGGATAATCGCATGCTTCGTGGGCGTGAGGTGCTCTGCCAGCGGGTAGTTGCAAACACCACGGCACTCGTAGGCTTCATATCCAGGCGGAGCGATGATCCAGGAGTCCCACCCAATCTCCTTGAAGTCGATGTAGAGTGGGGTCCTCTTGCAGTAGTTTCCTTTGGCATTCCTTCTGATGCGGGCTGTGGAGTCATAGATGATGTTCGACCTCATCTGCAACAAAGCCTCTTCCCCAGGTCCGCTGGAAAAGCCATCCAGGCCCAGGTTGTCCAGCTCCGGAAATTGTTCATGGGCGATCATTTCATTCAATTCCTCTTTCCGCTCCTTTTCACTGCTCTGGTCATCAGAAAACACAATGAGCAAAGGGTTATGTTTATTCTGGGTGCTCATGTCTATTTCCAACTGTCCCCTGCTGGTGTCCTCAGCTTCGTGTCTGCTCTCAATGTGGACCTCCAGCTGGTGGGTGGATGAGCCTGACTTTTGCCAACGTGTGACGGCATCTGTGATGTCAAAAGCTTCCCACTCACTGTTGGTCCCATAGATCTCCCCTGACACTAAGACCAGCATGTTTCTTTCACCCTCATTCTCTCTGCTCTCCAGTACTTCAAAAATGGTAATTTTCCGGTCCACGCCCTCGTACATCAAGCGATCTCTTTGCACCAGGGTATACAGCCTGAGTTCAGCCATGACGACCTCTTCATGGTGAGGGATGGACACGTTGAAAAGGAGAGGGTATTTTCGGAGCCCATTAAAACTGGCTGGTTGGGAAAACAGATCTGCAAAAACAAAATTTGCCAAGGTCGTATTTGTAGTATGACTCAGAGAAAAACAGATACTTATTTATGTAACAAGGGGGCCTGTCCATGCAGAAAGCTTAATGCAGCGAGAATGAGGGCAAAGGATCAATGAAAACACACACAATGTCAGCATTCTGGGACTCAGAAAGCCCTGAAAGGTCAATGGTAGAATGCCCAGCTGAGTTAAGTTGCCAAGACTAAAATGGAAAATGAGGGCTAATGACTGGGATAAAATTCAGCCAGCCTTATCAGCCACAGAATGAGAGAACTGAGACGGACCTGGGAGATTTAATGGGAAAGTCCTCAATGCTCTAAGCATTGAAGAGCCATCAGATGGGACATGTGGAGATTTTCACATGGACTCCATGGCTTTTTATTTTTGTGCTTGTAATGAGTGAATGGGTGGAGATGCCACATAATCAGTTGGGGACTAGTCTTCCCACAAGACTTCCATTTAGGCCAGGAGTTGGTAAACTATAGTTCATAGGCCAAATTGGGCCTGCTACCTGCTTTTGGAAATAAAGTTTTATTGTAACACAGCCCCATTCGTTTCTGTACTGTCTATGGCTACTTTTGCACTGCAGTGGCCTGGTTAAATAGTCACAACAGAGAACATACTGCCTATAAAGTCTGAAATGTCTACTATCTGTCTGGCCCTCTACAGAAAAAGTTTGCTGACCTCTGCTCTAGACAACAAAGCCTGACAAGGTCTTTGACAATGATAAACCAAAAAGAACACAGCATTTGATTTTTGGTTGTGTGGTCTTCTGTAAGGAGAAATGGGAGATAATAAATCCAGCTTGGTTACCTTACACCCTCTGGCACCTGGCATGGAATTTGGCACGTTCAAATCACTGAAGAGTGTTTATGAAACAACTTTTGAAAGGTCATTTAGTCTTAGTAAATGCTATCGTGTTGACTTCCTATCTGAGAATTGTACAGTGAGCACAAAGCTCCTACACACTTGCCTCAGGTGATGTGTGTCTGTAAGGAAGCCTTGAGGGCATTTCCATCAGCCTATCAAAGGGTTTCATTACACCAAATGTGCTGTGGGGTTCTCTGCCTTCTGTCACCACTGGCAGCATTTCCCCAACTGTATTCCTAATTAATAATTTCAGTGGAGCCCTGTTTTAGATTATAATCTTTTAATTTTTTTTTAGCTTGATCTGATCATTTTATACTTACTACCTCTCTTAGACTTGTCCTAAGCAACATGATTTGTGGAAGAGGGAGGGTTGATTTGATACTTATGTGCATTTTTTTAAATCTACATTAATAAAAACATAGAATGATTTCACAAGATTCATAGCTTTCTCTGGGTGCCATCTAAAATCATCTTACACATTGACACATAAACTTCACTCACTGTCAAGGCTTTCAAGACCAGCTGTGTACAGGTCTTAGCCACCTGATCCAGCCTCCTATTCATCCTCTACAGTAATTGGAACATTCAATTGCTCACTTAAAATTTGTTGAACAATTAAATGGTTTCATAAACCCTCCTGTTCTGGATACACTGATATATTTACCACTTGCCAAAACATTCCTTTTTGTCCTATACTTTGCCTCTTTGGATATGTTCTTGTGACTCTTGGAAAGTTCTCTCACCTCTCCTCTACCTTTCCAGCTTTGCTCCCTCCCTGTGAAATTCTCCCTTCCTCACCTCTCCTCCTGAAAGTTCACTCCTCTCTGAGTCACTTGAGCACTTACTCCCTGTATCTCTCCTTTGAGCCTTATCATTTACATCCTTGTGTTTCACTTGTCTTTCTATTAATGGATCTTTCCAAACAGATCGCCATCATCCTGGTGGCTGTCACCAAGACACACTTCCTTCTATGTCTCTGTCCTACCATGATGCCTTAAGCAGAAGCAATGCTTTAAACACATATTGATTAGGTGATGATTTTTCTGGGAACCAGACTAAATTGAGTTATGGGCATGGCACATATGCTTAATATACCATTGACCTCTTCGATAAAGAAAATAACTTGAGAGCTATTCCCCCACCATAAAAATCAAAGAGACTTGACTCTCTTTGGACAGGGAACATGAGAAGACCAAAATGAGGGAGTGAGATGATTGCTTCATACATGAGAAAAGTAGAATAAAACCGCACTATGGAGGGAGGAAGGCAGGGATTACAAAGGCAAACAAGGAAACTTCTGATGGTAATGGATATGTTCCCTATCTTGATTATGGTGATGGTTTCAATGGATGATTTCATAAGTCAAAACCTATCAAATTGTACACTTTAAATACGTGTGACTTTATGTGTGTCAATTATACCTTAATAAAGCTGGTTTAAAAAATAAGTTCACTGTGGAGTTCTGTGCATGTGCAAATGCAGTAATAGATGGAGCAGTTATATTTCTGGACAAGAAAACTGAATTTGTTGACAAATTTCACATGCCAGATACTTTGCTAAAGCATGGTCTTATTCGGTTCTTGCAATGACTTGATACTCTAGGCATTGATCCTCTGTTCATTTTACACCAGAAGGAATCGGCCTTGATTTGGAGAACTGAATTCCCCATATACAGGAGAGGATGAAGCTGTGCTAGGAATTGAGGGCACATTTTCCCACTTCAGAGGTGGCATTTGTTTTCCCCCAATCAGTTAGATTTGGAGGGTTTTTGGCCTTTATTGCCTAGGGAGCTTCACTGAGAAGACTAAAAGGGTCAGAAGAGAGACAATAACAGGGCAAAATTAGTCCTCAGGCTGCCCGTTTCCAGCTGCAGACGGCAGAGGTGTGGGCAGCTGGGGTACCTGTATGTTACTGGCTTCTGCTCTCAGGTAACAACAAGCACAGTGAACTCCACGCTATGGTCCGGACCATCCAAATCCTCCTTAAGAGAAGTGAGAACTGGAAATGGTTCTGTTTGCCCAGGGGATGAAAGCAACATTTTCCTGCCCATGCCCTGAGCCAGATACTGAGGGCTCAGTGCTGAGAAGTATGAGGGAGGGTTCCCACAGGAGGAGGTTGTTCATTTTTGACTCACCTTCAAAAAAGCCTGTAATCTCAGCTTGCCAGTTCCATTAGAAATATGTTACCAAATGGAAATTTTGGAAGTCAACTAAATTGTAAAGGCAAGTACTATTTTGTAGACTGAACCCCTACTCAGCATTTACTCCAGTCCTAGAGCAGTAAGTAACTCATTAACAGTCACTAAAGTTTGTCCAGCACTTTGTGGCAACTGGAGCCCTTTTTTATTAGTAACTTCTTTTGAACACTGTGTTATGTAGATATTATTACCTCCATTTTATAGATAAGAACATTGAAGCTCAGAGAAATAAAGTTAATTATCTGCAACCACTAAGTCAACCAGCTTTCAAAATTCCAAATCTTGAGCTATTTTGTCCACTGCCTTTCTGCTTTCAATAACATCTGGCAAACATTAATTTAAAAAAAAAAAAGTCTCTATACCAGGTTAATGATCATAAAAGCATAATTGATAAATATTATAGAATTCATTTCTTTGGACTCACAGCCTTCACTATAATCTAGATACTTGGTATAAGTTTTTTTTTTTTTTTTTAGAGAAAGATTCTCTCTTTGTCGCCCTTGGCAGAGTGTCGTGGTGTCACAGCTCACAGCAACCTCTTGGGCTTAGGGGATTCTCTTGCCTCAGCTGCCCAAGTAGCTGGGACTACAGGCACCTGCCACAACACCCGGGTATTTTTTGTTGCAGTTTGGTTGGGGCTGGGTTTGAACCTGCCACCCTCAGTATATGGGGCGGGTGCCTCACTCACTGAGCCACAGGCGCTGCCCAAGATCTTTTTTTATTTTGCCTACTTGCATCATATTAAGGGAAGGATTAACTTGATAACTCATTGAATTTAGTTACTGAATTTAAAGATATGGGCAAATGCACTTTCCTCACCAATAATTTAGTTCGTGCATTGCTCTTCAAAAAGACAGAAACGATAAGCTGGACTATTACAGTTTATGCACATTTCCTATAAACAGTGTTTCAAGGAGGTACATGGCACATAAAACCCAACACAACTTTAGGAAGAATCTCTAAAATATGTTTCCATCCTGTATGGACATTTCTTAAACAAGGCCACAAAACAGAAACTTATCCAAAGTTTGAACAAAATACAAACGATTTATAGTTTGCAAGATAAACTTGCTGGGTTTTTTTTTTTTTTTTATCATTTTTACCATTTCATTCTGAGCAGAAGTTGATAAATATTGTAGTCAACTAACAGCCAAAATGGAAATCGAGGCCTATCTGGAAAAGGGCAGACAAAGACACTGTAGCAGACCAACATTAATTCTTTATATTGCCTGGTGTCTAAATTAAAATTTTAAAAAGACCCAATTATGATGTCAAAATGACAGACATTTTGTGACTTTGGATTAAAGAGTCTTTTGAGTATCTTTTGAGGTTCTGAAGTGACCATATAAATGACATAGATCAAACGTGCTTTGATTTTTGTGCATCTTTGCATACGTATACCCTTAAATAGATACACACACCCAATCCAGGTATGTCATTCCCAGGCATTATAAGTTTACTCTTTTAAAAAAAAAAAAAAAGCCAAGACAAATTTCATCAGCGAAAATATAAACTAACCTTCATTCTTGAAACTCCTAATGATGTTGGCAGAGGGCATGGAGGTCCTATCTGTTGCGAATTTGTTGTAGAGTTCCAACATGTACTCTGGTGGATCAACCTTGGCTGAATCCTGCATGGGGATGTCAGACAGGTTCAATGTCTTCAGAAACTCATCCTTCATGCTCTGTAGCAGAGTGTTGAAGTCAACACCATCTTGCTCTGAGAAGACATCGTCAAAGAGGGGCATATCTTCTTCCAGAGGCGACTGCTCAAGGCTCATGATGGGGCTGCCAGAAACCGAGTGAGCCACCAGGCAGAGAAGAGCACACAGCCGCACTACTGGAAAACCCATGACTCTGCTCAAGCCCCCAGGCCAACCCAGGAAGGTCTAGCTCTCCTGGGCTCTAAGTGGCAGTTTTATCTTGCACAGAGTAAATGTCTCCTGTCACTGGAGACAAGTTTGGAAACTCTTTCTCTCTCTCCCTCCCCTTACTCACTCTTCCTCTCCCCCCAAAAGTCAGGTTGCAGTAATTGGATAACAAAATCCCCTATAGGGGCCTAGCCTTTCTTATCTCCCTAGTGTAAACTTGTGCACCAGATTTTGTTTCTATCTTGCAATTCCTATTTCTTTTAATGAGCATTTTGTAAACATTTCCACATTCTGACACTGCTTGAAAGATAGGAACAATTTTCTCCTTGCAAAGACTCTGCCTCCCTCCCTTTTAATTCACTTCCTTTCAGCAGGGAATGCCCACATTCCGCTTTTATGGGGTTCAGTTTCACACATGAACCTAAGAGGTGTTAAGAATCAACATAATATACATCAGTGCTGACATGTATTAATGTGAGTGATAGGGCTTACATCCTTAAATAAGCATTTTGGAAACAAACAAAATTTCAAGTTAGTAGACACCCAACAACTCCAAGTTAGTAGATATAAATTAGTTTCTATAAATTTTTAGAAGTGTACATTTTTAGAAACAGGAAAATACAAACATGATCAATAGCCTTTTTTCCTACAGATTCGATCTGCCTAAAATGGATTTTGAGAAACAGGGCAAGTACTTAATTATAATGGCTACTAAAATATATTAGGTGCTTCCTAAGAACAAGCATTGTATTGCTCTCAAATATTACCTAATGGGCTTCTATAATAACCCTATTATTATCCCCACCACATCTACGCATCCCTGAGTTTCCATAGTTTGCTGGAGATCACAAAGCCACAAGTGATGGAACCAAATTTGAATCGAGGCAGTCAGACTGTGATGAAAAAAACAATCATACAACTCGGCACCTGTAACTCTGTGGTTAGGGCATCAGACACATACACTAGGCCTGGCAGGTTTGAACCCAGCCTGGGCCTGCTGAACAATAATGACAACAGCAGCAAAAAGAATAGCCAGGCATTGTGGCAGCACCTGTAGTCCCAGCTACTTGGGAAGCTGAGGCAAGGGAATTGCTTAAGCCCAAGAGTTTGAGGTTGCTGTGAGCTATGATACCACAGCACTCTACCAAGGGCAACATAGTAAGACTCTGTCTTTAAAAAAAAGAAAAAAATGATGAAAATATTTCAGATTGTATATGAAACCAGCACATGTACCCCTTAATGTACACAACTATGATTTAATAAAAAATATTTTTTAAAAACATATTTAAACAACTTTTCTTCAGGACTAGGGCATGTACCATGAGGCTGAAAGGCTTTATCCAGAGGCAGGAAGGCAGTATTTTGCAGCTAGATGTAGACCTCACAGTTTTTACCTGTGCAATGAGCTGTTAATATGACCAAGATCTCTGTCAAATTCACCTTTATGACTAAATCAGATTGGTCATTGTGAGTCTTCAGCAAAAGCTCAGCCCAAAACATTACTAAGCAGGTAAAAAATGCAAAATGCCTTGGTCTGAAAAAAGAATTATAGAATTGATTGTATCAGTTCAGGAAAGACAAATCAGGCTCATCACATTTCCCACCCTACTTAGTGTCAGTTGCATCTCTGGTGGGGCTAGTATGACCCTGGACGTGTTTTCCCCTCTGAGGCAGTGGTACTGATAATTCTTTGACTTAGTAAGTGATGACTCAGGCATCCTGGCACTGTTCAGAGGGCTGTATCAAGATATTTGCTACACTAGAACACTCCTGTAGTTTCTAGGTAAAATTTTCCTTCATTTATCCTCATTGGTTAGCTACAATATGTTCATTTAGCCTTTTCCACCAGGTTTCCCAAGGTTTCTAAACATCATTTGATTCTTTCTCCTCTTCAAATATAAGACTTCACAGCAATTTCTTTCCATTTACCATGGAAAGGATTATATTTTGTTTAGTACTTGTTAAGTGTCCATTTCTTTAGTAGTGGTTGATTTTAATTCAATATTCTGATTTGATTCAAACTTCTGCTGCTATAGTAAGAAGATTCTTGTAGACTGGTGATAGATTATACCCTGGGCAAGTCCACAAGCGAGCGAGTGGGCCGTGCCATTCTGCAGGTGGTACATTGTAACCTGAGGTCTCTGACAGCAGAGCTGCAAGGCCTGCGTCCTCAGACACCTGTTTATCCTCACACACACGCAGATGTCAGCGCACACTCCAGAACTCCGAATGGCAGGCATGTGTGCGTAACTGCCACAGGACAGCGGTGTAAGTGGTAGTACTTACAACCCCTGAGCGCACTGGCTTCAGAGATCAGGAGCAGAGACAGGTAGCCAGCACCGCATTCCAGTCTCTGCCTTCTCAGGCATAAAAACATGGAACTGAGACTTTAGTGGCCTCCCTATCCTTGGTAATAGAGAAACTATGGGGTTAAACATCCAGACCTGCTTCTCCATCAAAATGTTTGTATTTGGGGCTGATTAACAGATAGAAGAGGAAAGTGACTATACCCATTTCTCAGGTCTTACAACATCTTAAAACGCGTGCTTAGTAAAAGTGTTCAAACCCCACACCTATGCTGGGTGGATGAGGAAGGCCTGGGATGCCTCACATTTTAGCTGCAGGGCCTCTTTACTTTTTTTATTTCACAACTTTAAGGGGGTCCAAATGTTTTTACTACATGACTTGAGTCAGGGTTGTAAGTGTGCTCATAGTCCTAATAGAGTTCACTGTACTTGTTAAGCGGGGTTTTGCCCCTCCCCTTCTCCTCCTGCCCCCTACTTGATCTCCAACGACTTTTACTTCCCACACGTGTGCCCATCAGTTACCTCCAATTCATTAAACAGTACATGTGGTGTTTGTTTTTCAATTCTTAAGATACTTTGCTTAGGATAATGATCCTTAATTCCTTCCAAATTACTGCAAAAGGTATTAATTCATCTCTTTTTATGACTGAGTAGTATTCCATGGTATACATACACCACATTTTATTAAGCAGTTCATGAAATGATGGACAGTGGGTTGATTCCCTATCTTTGCAATTGTGAATTGTGATGCAATAAATATTTGAGCACAGGTGTCTTTTTGAAAAAATAATTTTTTTTCCTTTGGATAGATACTCAGTAGTGGGATTGCTAGATCTGATTGCAGTCCACTTTTAGTTTCTTGAGAAATCTCTATGTTGTTTTCCATAGGGATCGCACTAATTTGCAGTCCTACCAACTGTGTACACATAAAAGCAGTCCTCTGCCTCCACACCAGCATGTTGTTTTTGGCCTTTCTTTCTTTCTTTTCTTTTTTTTTGAGACAGTCTCACTCTGTTGCCTTGTATAGAGTGTCATGACCTCATCAAAGCTCACAGCATCCTCAAACTCTTGGGATTAAGCAGTCCTCCTGCCTCAGCCTTCTAAGTAGCTGGGACTACAGAAGCCTGCCATGATACCCAACTCGTTTTTTCTATTTTTTAGTAGAAACAGGGTCTCACTCTTGCTCAGGCTGGTCTCAAACTCCTGAGCTCAAGCAATCCATACACCTCAGTCCCCCAGAAGGCTAAGATTAAAGGCATGAGCCACCACACCTGGCCTGTTTTTGGACTTTGTAATAAAAGCCATTCTGACTGAGGTAAAGTGATATCTCATTGTGGTTTTAGTTTGCATTTTCCTCATGGTTAGTGACATTGAGAATTTTTTCATATTTTTTGGCCATTTATTCATCTGCTTTTGAAAAACTTCTGTTCATGTCCCTTGCTTTCTTTCTTGCTCCTTTGAGTTCTTTGTAAATTCTGAATATTAGCCCTATACTGGATGTGTAGTTTGCAAATATTTTCTCCCATTATATAGGTTGTCTATTTGTTCATTATTTTCTTAGTTGTGCAGAAGCTTTTTAACTTCATTAAGTTCCATTTATTTATTTTTGTTGTTGCCATCATTGCCACTGTGGTCTTTTTCATAAATTCTTTGTCTAGGTCAATATCTAGAAGAGTTTTCCCTCTATTTTCTTCTAGAATTCTTACGGTTTAATGACTTATATCTACGTCTTTTGTCCATCTTGAGTTCCTCTTGTGAGTGGTTAGAGTGGAGGTCCTAGCTGCAGAGTTTCTTTATCCCTATGTTTTTCTCTAAAAGCTTTTCCTGATGACTCTCATCTGACTCCAGAAGGTCCAATTATGTCCACATGCCTCTTCCTATTTTGATCTTTTTGGATACAGTCTATTCTATTATTTTGCACTGATCTCAGTATTTTGGATCTCACTCATTCGGAATGCATTACCATTTATTCAGAGTGCACTGAGAGTCACTGTTTTGCTGAGCCAAAAATGTAAAAGAACCCATACATGTGGAAAGCAAAATATTAACTATGCATCATGCTTTTCAATCCCATTGCAAAATGCTCCAAAGCTTCTCCAAAGTTCTGGGACAGTTTTTAAGACAATTTTCACAACTCTGCTAACTTGAAGGCTCTAACATTGAACTTCACTGGGTTCTCCCTCTCTCCCTTGGAGCCCACTTCGCATTACATTACTCTTGCTTTCTACTCAGGAATTGTCAAGACTTTGGGGTACACCTTCTCAAACTGGATGTGTTAATAATATTTGGAAAGCTATATGACAGGTTTTTCTTATTTTAACTTATATATAAATTGAATCCTATTGTAGGTGTTCTTGTGTGACTTGCATTTTGGGGCTCAGCATGTTTTTCAGAGCACACATATTGGTGCATGTAGTCATAGTTCGTTGATTTTTACTATTGAATAGTTTGTCAGCTTTATAAATTTATAAGGATTTATTTGCCCATTATACTGTAGATAGACACTTGAATTGTTTCTTTTTTCTTGTTACATACCATCTTACTGTTATTTTCTGTTTAACATATCCTCTGGGAAGTGCTATCCAATAGAACTTTCTGTTACAATGGAAATATCCTCTATCTGAACTATCTAATGTAGTGTTCACTGTAACCACATGTAGATATTCAGTATTTGGAAGGTGGCTAGTCTAACTGGGGCCTGAATTTTTTATTTTATTTAATTTTAATTAATTTAAATTTACATTGCAATGGCCACAAATGGTTAGTAACTATTATATTAGACAGTGCAGACCTAGAGTTTATTTAATAAGAATAAATATCAGAGGCTTGGCGCCTGTGGCTCAACGGGCTAAGGCGCCAGCCACGTACACCTGAGCTGGCGGGTTCGAATCCAGCCCCAGGACCCGCCAAACAACAATGACGGCTGCAACAAAAAAATGGCCGGGCGTTGTGGCGGGCGCCTGTAGTCCCAGCTACTTGGGAGGC
>CAUYON010175509.1:0-16880 GCA_963573935.1 Arctocebus calabarensis
TGCTGTGGCATCACAGCTAACAGCAACCTCCAATTCCTGGGCTCAAGCGAGTCTCTTGCCTCCGCCTCCCAAGTAGCTGGGACTACAGGCGCCCGCCACAACGCCTGGCCATTTTTTGGTTGCAGCCGTCATTGTTGTTTGGCAGTCCCGGGCTGGATTCGAACCTGCCAACTCAGGTGTATGTGGCTGGCGCCTTAGCCCGTTGAGCCACAGGCACCGAGCCCAGCCCTATCCTTATTGCCTGCAGGTTCATGGGCAAGTTGCTGCCTCCCCATGCCTCAGTTTCATCATCTCTGAAATGGGAGCAGTGCCTCCTTGGGCTGGTGGAGGGGTAAATGCTGTCAGGTGTGTACCTGGCACCTGCGGAGAGCTGTCAGTGACAGCCATCGCTCAGCCCATCTCTTGTATTATGCTGCATGCTGTCCCCCAAATGAAAGAGGCTACACAGTGCCCTGGAGGAACTTCCCTCGAGCACCGGATGCCTGCACTGCACTTCTTCAGGTGTCTGTCTCCCTAGCTGGACAGTGGGCTGGGGTCCTGGAGGTCTGACACACCTCCCAGCTGACACCCCTTATTGCTGGAAGGATTTTTTTTTGGAGACAGAGTCTCACTTTGTTGCCTTTGGTAGAGTGCGGTGGCATCACAGCTCACAGCAACCTTAAACTCTTGGGCTCAAGTGATTCTCCTGCCTTAGCTTCCCGAGTAGCTGGGACTACAGGTGCCCAACACAACTCCTGGCTATTTTTAGAGATGGGGTCTCGCTTTAGCTCAAGAACTCCTGGAACTCCTGAGCTCAGGCAATCCACACACCTTGGCCTCCCAGAGTGTTAGGACTACAGGCGTGAGCCACGGCACCCAGCCCTGGAAGGATGTTTTGACAGTCTTAGGGGACCCCACTCCCTGCACTACTCTGTGCCACCCCCTCTACCCCAGGCTCCTCCTTGGAGAATAGGAGTGCTGGGGCCAATTCAGGAGCCCCGTGACACTAGGCGAGGCGATGTCACCCACACTGCCCAGGAGAAACGTGGCTGTGGACCCAGCACTTCCTCTCTGCGCACACCTGCCGCTTCCTGTGCTGATGGCTTCTGTTCCTCTGCAGGAGCTGATAAGTCGGCCCATGAGGAGGCCCAGAGCGGCTACCCACCGCACCTCCCCCAGCCTGGCTTTCTAGAAGGCCTCTAACTTAAGAGGTACTTGATATGTGGTCGCTGGATATATGCCTCTCCCGGGCGCTGACAAGGTGGACAGGAGAGCTGACTAAGGAATGTCCTCTGACTTGCCAAAGACATCTTGAGAGCAGCTTTACAACTCCCACCACTAGGTTTGAGCTACTGTTGGAGAGAATGATAAAAAGTGGAGTGGGGTCGGCTCGGCGCCTGTGGCTCAATGGGCTAAGGTACCAGCCACGTACATCTGAGCTGGGGGGTTCGAATCCAGCCCGGGCCCGCCAAACAACAATGACGGCTGCAACCAAAAAATGGCCAGGCGTTGTGGCGGGTGCCTGTAGTCCCAGCTACTTGGGAGGCAGAGGCAGGAGACTCGCTTGAGCCCAGGAGTTGGAGGTTGCTGTGAGCTGTGATGTCACAGCACTCTATCCAGGGGGACAGCTTGAGGTTCTGTCTCAAATAAAATAAAATAAAATAAAATAAAAAGCAGAGTGGGGGGTGTGGTAAAAAAAAGAAATGTGGAGGTGGAACTGCCATAAGCAGCTCGGTTCAGGGATCTATGGGCACTTGACCCCAGAGACCCCATGTGTCTGTGACAGATCTTAGTCAGTAGCAAGTGAGATCTGGAAAAGGCAGTGAGTACAAATGACATGCAGGGGCTTGGTGCCTGTAGCTCAGCGGCTAGGGCAGCAGCCACATACACCAGAGTTGGAGAGTTCGAATCCAGCCTGGGCCTGGCAACAACAATGACAACTACAACCCCCTCAAAAAAGAAAGAAAAAAAAATAGCTGGGATGTTGTGGCGGGTGCCTATAGTCCCACTAACTTGGGAGGCTGAGGCCAGAGAATCACTTAAACCCAAGAGCTGGAGGTTGCTGTGAGCTGTGACGCCACGACACTCTCCCCAGGGCATAGTGAAACTCCGTTTCAAACAAACAAACAACAACAAAAAACCCAAATGACATGCAGAGGCTGCTAAGCAGTCTGTCTGTTCAGCTGGCACCCAGGGGGCCATGTGGCCTAGGACAGTGTCTGAGCTGCCACTATTTCCTAGGCACTGGCCTATATGCTGAAGATACCAAGATCCAATTCACTAAGCATTTTCTTTTTTTATTTTTTGAGACAGTCTTGCTCTGTCACCCTGGGTAGAGTGCCACGGGGTCACAGCTCACAGAAACCTCAAACTCTACCACTGTACGGAGGGCAACAAAGTAAGACTCTGTCTCAAAAAAGAACCATTTGAACAAAGGGTTCAGTACCTTGGGCAGACAGCAGTTAGGAGGAGTAGCTGCAGGTGTATGCCACCTGATTCTGTGCCTCGGTTTCCCCATCCGTCAGACAGCCCTGCATGATCCAGCCCCCTGCTGGTTCCCTTGCCTCATGTCTGGCCAGGCTCTCTGTGACTTCGCTCTGCTGATCTGGCCTCCCATGACCTTCCAGGCTAATTCCTCCTCCTTAGCCATGCTTCAGCTCAATCGTCATCTCTTCAAGGAACCTCCATGACCACCTGCCTCTGCATCCTCATGCCCTATTAAGCTTTTTGACACCTGACATTACCTACAACAATGTATTTGTAGCCCTTTTCCTAGTCTTTCTCTCCCTAGCCCAAGGCCTGGCACTGAATAAATGTTTGTTGGGGGAATGAATGAATGAGCTCGTGTGCTGTGGGGCTCAAATGAACCACAGGTGTGTCTCGGAGTGCTGGCTGGATGCAATTCATTGCTAAGCTGGTGGACCTGAATTCGGGGATCGCACAGAGAAGTGGGCTCCCTTGGACTTTTCAGCACTGGCAGGGAGCGTACTGCAGCCTTGGGCCTCGGGCCTAGAAGAGGAACGACAGGCCTTCTGAAACATCTTGGTGGTCAACATTGTTGGAGTTCTTGCTGCCGTTGCAGCCCTGCCTGCCACAAATGCCCAGGTGGCTGTGTGTGAGGTGGGGTAGGGGTGGACTTGGCGTGGGAGAAACTTGGAGCCCTGGCCCTGAAGTCAGGATTGGGAGGAGCCTCCTTAGAAGATGTGGCATCTGGCCTGAGTCTCCACAGCCAGAATGGGATTAGGTTGGGGGGGGGGGGAGGTGAGAGATTCAAGATTCGGGACTCGCAGAGCTGTGAGGGTCAGCTACAGCGGGAGGGGTGGCCACCTTGCTCACCTTACCACGTGCTGCTCCTGGAAGGTGGCAGAAGGTGGAGGAACTCTGAATGAGGCAGAAGTATCAGAGGCACGATGTGTTGTGAAAAGACCCTCCTGTTGGGGCGGCGCCTGTGGCTCAGTGAGTAGGGGCTCCAGCCCCATGTACTGAGGGTGGCAGTTTCGAACCCGGCCTCTGCCAAACTGCAACAGCAATAAAAAAATAGCTGGGCATTGTGGCAGGCACCTGTAGTCCCAGCTACTCAGGAGGCTGAGGCAAGAGAATTACCTAAGCCCAAGAGCTAGAGGTTGCTGTGAGCTGTGACACTACAGCCCTCTACCGAGGGTGACAAAGTGAGACTCTGTCTCTCTCTCTTTTTTTTTTGTAGAGACAGAGTCTCACTTTATCGCCCTCGGTAGAGTGCCCTGGCATCACATAGCTCACAGCAACCTCCAACTCCTGGGCTTAGGTGATTCTCTTGCCTCAGGCTCCTGGGTAGCTGGGATTACAGGCACCCGCCACAACGCCTGGCTATTTTTCTGTTTTTTTTTTGCAGTCCAGCTGAGGCTGGGTTTATGGGGCCAGAGCCCTACTCGCTGAGCCACAGGCACCGCCCGACTCTGTCTCTTTAAAAAAAAAAAAAAAAAAGTCCCTTCTATTGGCTTGGCGCCCTATAGCACAGTGGTTACCGCACCAGCCACATACACTGAGGTTAGTGGGTTCGAACCCAGTCTGGGCCACCTAAACAACAATGACAACTGTAACAAAAAATAGCCAGGAGTTGTGGTGGGTGCCTGTAGTCCCAGGGTGAGTCCCTGAGTTAAGATAATCGCTTAAGCCCAAGAGTTTGAAGTTGCTGTGACCTACAACGTCACTGCACTCTACCAAGGGTGACAAATTGAGACTGACTCAAAAAAAAAAAAAAAAAAGACCCTCTTGTCACTGCAGAGGAGAAGGTCCTACAACCTCGTTCCCATCTCCCTTCTCCTCTAGACCTCACCCCTACAAAATGGAGAGGTTTGGGGGAGGAGTCTTTTTTTTTTTTTTTTTTTTAAGCTCAGAACCCAGTTCCTCATGGGCAGTCTGGAGGCCAGGAAAAAGAAAAATTATTGTTTTTTTTTTTTTGAGACAGAGTCTCAAGTTGTCACCCTTGGTAGAGTGCTGTGGGGTCATAGCTCACAGCAATCTCCAACTGTTGGGCTCAAGCAATCCTCTTGCCTCAGTTTTTCTTTCTTTTTTTCCTTTGAGACAGAGTCTCACTATGTGGCCCTCAGTAGAGTGCTGTGGGATCACAGCTCACAGCAACCTCTAACTCTTGGGCTTAAGCGATTCTCTTGCCTCAGCACCCGCTACAACCCCCAGCTATTTTTTGTTGCAGTTGTCATTGTTGTTTAGCTGGCCCAGACTGGGTTCAAACCCGCCAGCCCTGGTGTATGTTGCTGGTGCCCTAGCCGCTGAGCTAGAGGCGCTGAGCCTTGCCTCAGTTTTTCTACTTCTAGTAGAGATGGGGGGTCTTGCTTTTTGCTCAGGCAGATCTCAAACTCGTGAGCTCAAGCAATCCACCTTGCCTTGGCACCCCGGAGTGCTAGGATTACAGGCGAGAGTTACCACTCTGGCCAAAAATTCTTTCTTTATTGTTTTTTTCCTCAATGAAAGACTAACCTAATGAAAAACCATTGCAGTAGGAGTAAAGTAGAGAAAACAAGTCTGACCTGAGAAAGGCCCAGAGGTCCTCCAGACTGGGAAACCAAGGCCGAGAGAGGCACTCGCAGGCCTAGGACATGCCCAGGGCGGGGAGGGCACCCCACCCACCAGTGTCACTGGAAAAGTGAAGGTGAGGAGCGTCCCCATGTGGCAGGTGCAGGGGGCACAGCAGGCTGCGTGGGGAGAGGTCAGGAGGGAGAGCCTGGGTCCTTTGGCAGAGGATGTGGGGAGGAACTGCTTGGTTGGGGACTTTATCTAAGTTCTTCCTTCTAGAGGTAAGAAAGACTTGCCTAGACTCCTTAGGGTGAAGATATGAAGGGAACGGGTTGGGCAGGTGGTCCACCGGAAAGGCCCCAAACCTGAGGCCGGCAGAAGACACAGAGGCCTCAGGGAGAAGGAAGAGCGACTGGTTCACAGAGGGAAGGACTGGGTTTAGAGACATGGCCGCAGAGGCGGGAGAGGATGGGAGGGCGTGCACGTACCGAGCCGGAGGAGGTCCAGCTCTACTCCATTTAGCCCACGCTGGGCTCTCCGTCTCCCTCCAGTTGGGATGGCTTTTTTTTTTTTTTTTTAATAGACACAGAGTCTCACTGTATTGCCCTCAGTAGAGTGCGGTGCAGTCACAGCTCACAGCAACCTCCAGCTTCTGGTTTAGGCGATTCTCTTGCCGCAGCCTCCCGAGTAGCTGGGATCACAGACACCCGCCACAACGCCCGGCTATTTTTTTTCTTTTGCAGTTCAGCCGAGGCAGGTTTGAACCCGCCACCTTCGGTATATGGGGCTGGCGCCCTACTGGATAAGCCACAGGTGCCGCCCAGGATGGCATTTTTTGGCTTTTCTATTTTTTATTATGAAAGGGGCACTCTTTGGGAGGAAAGGCAGAAAGGTTGCAAAACCTGTAGACTTTGTGTCTAATAAAAGCTTCAAGGATAGGATAAAGTAAAAGACAAGACAGTTCCTCGAGAAGGGCTGGATATTGTCATTTTTGTCATTTAAATCCAGGTGCTAGGCTAACCCGGCTGAGGCCCTAACCCCAAAGCGCCCCCTGGTGGTTGGTTCTGAGAATACTGATTGTTTACTGACTTGCTTTTTCTCCCCTTGTTTGAACAATGTATGACCAGGTATGGTAGCTCATGCCTGCAATCCCAGCACTTGGGAAGATGAGGCGGGTAGATTGCCTGAGACCAACTTAAGCAAGAGTGAGATCCTGTCTCTTAAAAAAGAAAAAAATAGCTGGGCGCTGTGGCAGGTCTGTAGGCCCAGCTACCTGGGAGGCTGAGGCAAGAGAATCATTTGAACCCAGGAATTGGAGGTTGCTATTAGCTAAGATGCCATGGCACTCTACCAAGGTTGACCAAGTGAGACTCTGTCTCAAGAAAAAACAACAACAGAGCGGCGCCTGTGGCTCAGCGAGTAGGGCGCCGGTCCCATGTGCCGAAGGTGGCAAGTTCAAACCCAGCCTCGGCCGAACTGCAAAACAGAAAAATAGCCGGGCGTTGTGGCGGGCGCCTGTAGTCCCAGCTACTCGGAGGCTGAAGCAAGAGAATCGCCTAGGCCCAGGAGTTGGAGGTTGCTGTGAGCAGTGTGACGCCACGGCACTCTACCGAGGGCGATCGAGTGAGACTCTGTCTCCACAAAAAAAAAAAAAAGGAAAAAACAACAACAAAAAAAGAAGGCTCAGCGCCTGTGGCTCAAGCAGCTAAGGCTCCAGCCACATACACCTGAGCTGGCAGGTTCGAATCCAGCCTGGGCCGGCCAAACAACAATGACAGCTGCAACCAAAAAACAACTGGGCGTTGTGGCGGGCGCCTGTAGTCCCAGCTACTTGGGAAGCGGAGGCAGGAGAATCGCTTGAGCCCAAGAGTTGGAGGTTGCTGTGAGCTGTGATGCCATAGCACAATACCCAGGGTGGCAACTTGAGGCTCTGTCTCAAAAAAAAAAAAAAAAGAAAAGAAAAGAAAAAGAAAACAATATATGTTGCCCCTATACCCCGACCGAATGCCAATCTGATAGATCCAAACACAACTTATTGGCTTGGTGCCAGTGGCTCAACGGGCTAAGGCGTCAGCCACGTACACCTGAGCTGGCAGGTTCGAATCCAGCCCGGCCTGCCAAACAACGAAAAAATGCAACCAAAAAATGGCCGGGCGTTGTGGCGGGCACCTGTAGTCCCAGCTACTTGGGAGGCAGAGGCAAGAGACTCGCTTGAGCCCAGGAATTGGAGGTTGCTGTGAGCTGTGATGCCGGGGGCACTCTACCCAGGGTGACAGCTTGAGGCTCTGCCTCAAAAAAAAAAAAAAAAAAAGTAGTCAAACACAACTTATTTTCTGCAGGACAAATTCCTGGAAGCAGAAGGGCTGAGTTGCTGGACATGAGCCTTTTACTTTTAGGCAAATTACACTGAAGTCTCTTTCCAGAAATGTTTTCACCAATTTGCACTCCTTTTTTTTTTGTACATTTAAACATTAAACAATGAGGCCAGGAGTGGTGGCTCACACCTGCAATCCTAGCACTTTGGGAGGCCAAGAAAGAAGGATCACTTGAGCTCAGGTGCTGGAGGCTGTGGTGAGCTATGATGACACCACTGCACTCTAGCTGGGGCAGAGCAAGACCCTACCTCAAAAACAAAACAAACAGGGCAGTGCCTGTGGCTCAGCGAGTAGGGCGCTGGCCCCATATACCAAGGGTGTTGGGTTCAAACCCGGCCTCAGCCAAACTGCAAAAACAGAAAAATAGCCGGGCGTTGTGGCAGGCGCCTGTAGTCCCAGCTACTTGGAAGGCTGAGGCAAGAGAATTGCCTAAGCCCAGGAGTTGGAGGTTGCTGTGAGCTGTGTGATGCCACGGCACTCTACTGAGGGCAAGAAAGTGAGACTCTGTCTCTACAAAACAAACAAACAAATAGAAAACCACATTGAACACTGAGACCAAGTGGCTTGTTTCCCACTGTGTCCTGTCCATAGAATGAAAGGTCTGGACTCAACAGTAACAACCAGTTTGAGGGACCCGGTGTTCTCTGAACAGCGTCGCCCCTGTTTTGTTTTGCTCTCACAGACCTTTGAGGTGGGCGTGGTTGGTCTCCTCTAGAGCTGAGCCCACAGAAGCTGGAAGAGAACAGGCCAGCCAAGCAGAGGGACACCCAGCCAGTGTCTGATCCTTAAAACTTCAGCTGTCCCCCCTCCTCCTGGCCCTACTGGCTGCACCTTCCTTATTCTTCCACCAACACTTGGCCCTGCATGGTTCTCCTGCAACCTCTCTGCTCTGTGTTGGGATGCCACTGTGAGCAAAGGCAGATGAGTCCCCTGCGCTCTTGAAAAATCTCACAGATAAATGTGTTGTTGCAAATGGAGCCACATGGCCGGAGCAGACAAGTGCCGGGGCAACAGGGAGGCCTGGACATAGCCTGGGTCTCTGTCCTAAGAGGCATGGTGTGACTTGGGAGGGGGGTCAACATAGGGTGGTGGGAGGGACAGGGCCAGCAGAAAGATCAGTGTGTAGGCTGGGCTCGGTGGCACACACCTATAATCCTAGCACTCTGGGAAGCCGAGGAGGGTGAATTACTTGAACTCAGGAGTTTGAGACCCGCCTGAGCAAGAGTGAGACCTTGTCTCTATGGAAAATAGAAACACTAGCTGGGTGTTATGTCAGGTGCCTATATTCTCAGCTACTTGGGAGGCTGAGGCAAGAGCATTGCCTGAGCCTAGGAGTTTGAGCTGTGAGCTATGATGTGAAGGCACTCAACCCCAGGGTGACAGAGGGAGACTGTTTAAAAAAAAAAAAAAAGATCGGTGTGTGGTTTTGAAGCCACTGTCCGAGTCTCTCTGTCCCTCCCACATCCCCTACAGTCCCACCTGGGCTTCTGCGCCCCAGGGTTGCCCTGACAAGGGGACCATGTGGCCGTTAAGCCCACCTCCGGTGGCCAGGCCTGATGAGCCACCACTTCCGCCCTTTGCTCTCCCTGTGGTTAATGTTGGGGGTGAGACATCCTGGACCAGTCGTGAAGGGAACAGGAGGGGCAGCAGCGCCTCTTAACTCCCCCCAGCTCTTTGGCTCTGAGGGCCCAGCTCATCCTGGTCCTGCCATCATCCCAGCCCTGGGTCTCAGCAGGAGGGAATCCTTCCCAACCCTCTCCCCACGGCCTCTCCTCACCCACCACAGGCAGTGATGCCCAGCCCTTGCTGTCAAAGAGTCTCAGACGCCACTCTCCTGTCATGATGGACTCTGCAGGAGTGGCTCCTGCTGGTCTCAGTTCTTCTCCTCCCCAAGGCCTTCGGGTGTCAAGGCCTGACTGCGGCATCATCTTCCCACCTAGCAGTGTCTACCAGGCCCCTGCCCGTGCCAGTTCTGCTTAGATGTGGAGGTATGGGGGAGGGTAAAGGTCCCCGCCACCGGAGCTCACAGCCCAGTGGGATGTCAGCAGAGCCAGGCCAAGTGGGGACAGAGCACCTCTCTGGAACTATGTGCAAAGAAGGAGCTTTGGGCTTGGGGGAGGCAGAGCTCTCGGCCCCTTGGACTTCAAACACAAGGCCTAGTGCAGGGAGAAGTCGGGAGGACAGGAGAACAAGAGCAGCAGGGACAGACACACGCAGAACTAAAGCTGTTTGATTGGAAGAACTAGTCTTTTCTTTCTTTCTTCTTCTTTTTTTTTTTTTGATAGAGACAGAGTCTCACTTTATCACCCTCGGTAGAGTGCTGTGGCGTCACACAGCTCACAGGCGATTCTCTTGCCTCAGCCTCCCGAGCAGCTGGGACTACAGGCGCCCACCACAACGCCCAGCTATTTTTCTGTTTTTGCAGTTCGGCCGAGGCCAGGTTTGAACCAGTCACCTTCGGTATATGGGGCCAGCACCCTACTCGATGAGCTACAGGCACTGTCCCCCCCTTAAAAAAAAAAAAAGACAGAACCTTACTCTGTTGCCCCAGGCTAGAATGCCAGCAAACTCAAACCCCTGGCCTTATGCAATCCTCTTGCCTCAGCCTCCCAAATAGGTATGACTCCAGGTTCCTGCCACAATGCCCAGCTAGTTTTGTTTTGAGACAGAATCTCATGTCGTTGCCCTTGTTAGAGGCCATGGAGTGCTCGTCTCTTTTTGCGTGTGAGCTTTGGTGCAACATCCAAGAAATTACTACCGAGAACAATGTTATAAGCATTTCCCTTGTTTCTTCCATGACTTTTCTAGTTCCAGGTCTTCCGTTTAAGACTTCAATCCATTTTAAGCTGATTTTTGTGATTTTTCATTTCTCATGCATGTAGATATCCAGTTTTCCTAGCACCACTTGTCACCTGGTTTTAAGGGCCTTCCTTGGCAGAATAATTTGGGGGTCCTTTGCTGGCTCTTTAAAATCTCTTTGGAAGTATTACCGGTCTGTGAAATTCTGAGAACTAGACTCTCATAACTTTATTATAATGACAAATTATATTTTAAAAAGTCGGTTGTAATGGTCCATGGCTTTTAGGAGGGGAGTGGGTGAGTCAGAAATGTTCCAGAGAGTCAGCTTGGAGCCTGTAGCTCAAGCAGCTAAGGCGCCAGCCACATACACCTGAGCTGGCAGGTTTGAATCCAGCCCCGGCCTGCCCAAGAACAATAACAGCTGCAACAAAAAAACAGCCGGGCATTGTGGTGGGTGCCTGTAGTCCCAGCTACTTGGGAGGCTGAGGCAGGAGACTCGCTTGAGCCCAGGCGTTGGAGGTTGCTGTGAGCTGTGATGCCACAGCACTCTACCCAGGGCAATAGCTTGAGGCTCTGTCTCAAAAAAAAAAAAAAGAAAAGAAAAGAAATGTTCCAGAGAGTCTGGCCCACAGGGCCCCTGACCTTGGAGGCCACATCTCCCTGCGTCTGACTGGGAGTGAGTGCCTCCTCCCTCGTCTCTCTGTGAGAACTTTGGAGCCAGGGCCTGGGCACAGAGTAGGCACTCAGGCGACAGGTGTTCAGGACAGCCAGGGGCGCTGAGGCCCAGAGAGGTGAAGCCTTTACCCAAATCACAGGTCAGTGTCGGCCCACGGTCAGGCCAGCACTGTTTTGACTGTCCTGGTTCAGTGAGTGGCTTTCTGGGCACAGAGCTTCTGAGCCTTCCCTTCCCGTGGCCAAGAGTGGTTAAGCAAGAGCTTTTCTTCTGAACAGGAAAACCTTAAATTTGCAGAGATGGGGCTTGTGCCATCTTAGTGTCTCCCCCAAGCTGTCGACATAGCACCTGGTACGTGGTGAGAACATGGTAAATGTCCAAATGGAAGCAGGGCCGGCAAATTCAGTAGAGAGGAGGCTCCATGTGTGTAAGAGCCAGAAGCGAATATTCAGACGCTGCTTCCTGCTGAGCCTCGGGTCCCAGTGTGAAGGTGGTGCGTCCCTTCCTCTCCCTCAGCCTCACATTCTCATCTGTTAAGAGTAGCAACAGCAGTGACAGACAACATGAGCACCTCCTGTGCGTCTAAGCACCTATAGGTATGAACCCATTTAGCTCTCTCAGTCATCCCCAGAGAGATGATGATGATTATTATTATTTGAGGCAGAGCCTCAAGCTATAGCCCTTTGTAGGGTGCTGTGGCATCACAGCTCACAGCAATCTCCAACTCCTGGGCTTAAGTGATTCTCTTGCCTGAGCTTCCCAAGTAGCTGGGACTACAAGTGCCCGCCACAATGCCCGGCTACTTTTTGGTTGTAGTTGTCATTGTTCTTTGGCAGGCCTGGGCTGGATTCGAACCCATCAGCTCTGGTGTATGTGGCTGGCGCCTTAGCTGCTTGAGCTACACGCGCCGAGCCCCCAAGAGAGATTATTAATGCTCTGGTGTGCAGATGAGGAATACGAGAAGCCCAAGGGGGTTAAGTATCTTGCCCAAGGTCACACAGCTGGTCGGAGGGGCAGTAAGGATTCACAGGCAGACAGGCTGCCCCGAGAGATCTTCTAATCACTATATGATACTGAGCATCTAGAAGATTTCTTTCTTTCTTTTTTTTCTGGGTAGAGTGTCAAGCTACCTCAAACTCTTGGCCATGAGCAATCCTCTTGCCTCAGCCTCCTAAGTATCTGGGACTACAGGCACCCACCATAAGGCCCGCTCGTTTTTCCAATTTTAGTAGAGACTGGGTGTTGCTCTTGCTCAGTTTGGTCTCAAATTCCTGACCTCAAGCATTCCTCCCACCTTGGCCTCCCAGAGTGTTAGGATTATAGGCATGAGCCACTGCGCCCAGCTAGATTTCTCTTCTTTTTTTTTTTTTTGCTCAGAAATGCAGTGATTCTGTGAGATACAAAAACTGGCAGACGTTTCACTTCTGGGCCCTTGGCAAAAATTTTCTGATTGGGTTCTTTTTAAGCTTTGTTAAATAGCAACTATGCAGATCTTTCTGGAAGGAAGGCAGCTGTAGGGACAGGTTTATTTGGGTGGAATTTTGGTCAAGAAGAGGGAGAAGAACAGCAGATGTCCCAGGCTGTCTCCCTGCGCCTTCACGGCCCTGTCAGTACTCCTCCCAGCTGCACTACAGCTGCCATCAACGGAGCTCCCGGCCGCCTTCAGCCCCACCTGCTCATCTCTCTGGGCTGCCAATCTTGCCTGCTCTGAAGCCTTCCAAGCAGCAGTCAGAGTCCTCCTCTAAAGGCAGCAATCGATGGCATCATGCCCCCGACTAAAGCCCTCCCAGGGCTTCTCAAAGTTGTTGGCATAAAATCCAAGGTGACCCTGTGCCATCACTTGACTTAAGCCTCACCCTGCACCTCTCCCCTCACCCCGCCAAGCTCCAACTCCACATGGTCCGACTGGTGGTCACCAGTCATCTGTGGCTGCCGAGCGCTGAAATATGGCCAGTCCAGCTGAGATGTGCTGTCTGTACATGCACGCAGGAACTCAAAAACAAATAATTCTTTTTTTAATTTTAAATTCTTTAGGTGGCTCACACTGGTGGCTTCCTTTGTCTTCATCGGACAGAGTGGCTTAGCCACTCCATTTGGCTCCTGGATTGTACCTCACTCTTCCCAGCCTCCAGCAAGGTCTTGTGTCCCACCCTCTTCCCACAGTTTCTCACCACCCTGAGGCAGTCCCCCCACCGGCCTCCATAGCACCACACTTTCTTTATTTTATTTTATTTATTTTTATTTTTATTTTATTTTATTTTATTATTTTATTATTTTGCAGTTTTTGGCCTGGGGCTGGGTTTGAACCCGCCACCTCTGGCATATGGGTCCGGCACCCTACTCACTGAGCCACAGGCGCCGACCCTATTATTATTATTTTTTTGAGACAGAGTCTCACTTTATCACTCTTGGTAGAGTGCCCTGGTGTCACAGCTCACACCACCCTCCAACTCTTGGGCTTAAGCAATTCTCTTGCCTCAGCCTCCCGAGTAGCTGGGACTACAGGTGTGCGCCACAACTGTATTTTTTTGTTGTTGTTGTAGTGAGAGAGGATACCTGAGAAGGGTGAGGTCTGGGAGAACAGGTCTTCTCAAGGAGACCACAAGGATACACCTGCAGGGTCCTCTCCATGGTGACTCAGCTCTTGGGAATTTGTAAACTTAACTTCCTGGAACTTGGAAATTTCCAAGTTCCATGAAATCCTGTAGTTCTGTAGGGGCTGGAATAGCATCTCCCGCTTGGTTCAAACTGGCCAATGAGAAGGGTACCTGTGGGCTGGAACTTTTGACTGTCAATAAAAAGGGAAAGACCAAGCCAGTCGGGGAGTGTGGCCATTTGGAATTCTTCTATGCCGCAAGCTCCCTATTCAAGGGTGAATAAAGCCCTTCCTCTCATAAACACTGTGTTTGGGTGCTCTTTCTCTTCGTTGGGCCTCGTCTTCCTGCAACAGTAGTTGCCTTTGTTGTTTTAGCTGGCCCAGGCTGGGTTTGAACCCGCCAGCCTTGGTGTATGTGGCCAGCACCCTATCCACTGAGCTACGGGCACCGCCAGCACCACACTTCCATTTGCGTATTTATGGTCTTTCTCCCCTGGGTATAGTGGAAGCGCCAAGGTAGGTTCTGGTTTCTGTACCTGGCTCTGTCTGCCAGAGGACGGCTTTGGGCCTTGGGTGGGGTCCTGGTAACCTGCTGTAGAGGTGGAACAGGGCTGGGAAGCCCCACCCAGGTTTCATTGAGAGAACTTATCTGGCAGCCTGGGTCAGGGACCAGGCACCCAGTGTGGACAGGGTGGCTGTAGGCTTTGCTGGGGCAGCTCCAGAATCTGTCTCCACCTTGTTGCATGCTGGCACAGTGGCCTTGGCTGGTCACTCATATCTGCTCTAGATGACAGACTCCCCGCCTAGGGCCACTGAGGACTACAGTGAGGCCCATGTGTGCAGCACCCGTGGGGCTTAGTGCAGGGACACATAGGTGTCCTTGTGCCCAGCGCCCCCTTCCCACCATCAGCCACATCTGCAGGACCACTGGCCACGGTGGGGATGGGTAACAGAGCGTAGCCTCAGCTCCTGAGTGAGGAGGGGCCCCTTGCTGCAGGAGGATTGCCACGTCATCATCACTTTGTTCTCTTTTCACTGAGGACCCCAACTTCATCGAGTCTGGGGAAAGGGGAAATACCACCCTTGCCACGGAAAAGGACTATGGACCTGGATTGGCTGCAAGCTTGCAGTGAGCCAGGACCCAAAGCAGGGGTGGTTGGGGTCATGACTGGAAGGGGGCACCATTCATGGAACTCCATGCTGGCTCTGGTGACCAGGGAGAAGCTGCACTGAATCCTGCAGACCCCCATAGGCCAGGGTGAAAAGGAGGTGGGGTGCGGCAGCTCATGGAGGGTGCAGACTGGATTCTTATTGCCCGTCCTTCTCCCTTTGCTGCATTTGGACAGACTCAGTGGCTTTTTATTTTTTTGCAGTTTTTGGCTGGGGCTGGGTTTGAAGCTACCACCCTCGGCATAGGGGGCGGGCGCCCTACTCCCTTGAGCCACAGGTGCCACCCCCCCTTTTTTTTTTTTGAGACAGAGCCTCAAGCTGTCACCCTGGAGAGAGTGCCATGGCATCACAGCTCACAGCAACCTCCAATTCCTGGGCTCAAGTGAGTCTCCTGCCTCTGCCTCCCAAGTAACTGGGACTACAGGCGCCTGCCACAACGCCTGGCCATTTTTTGGTTGCAGCCATCATTATTGTTTGGCGGGCTTGGGCTGGATTCAAACCTGCCAACTCAGGTGTACATGGCTGGTGCCTTAGCCGCTTGACCCACAGGCACCCAGCCTTTTTTTTTTTTTTTTTTTTAAATTGAGACAGAGTCTTACTTTGTTGCCCTCGGTGGAGTGCCATGGAGTCATAGCTCACAGCAACCTCCAACTCTTGGGCTCAAGCAATTCTCTCTCTCTTTTTTTTTTGAGACAGAGCCTCAAGCTGTCGCCCTGGGTAGAGTGCTATGGCATCACAGCTCACGGTAACCTTCAACTCCTGCTCAAGCAACTCTCCTGCTGCTGCCTCCCAAGTAGCTGGGACTACAGGTGTCCGCCACAACGCCTGGTTATTTTTTGGTTGCAGCCATCATTGTTGTTTGGTGGGCCTGGGCTGGATTCAAGCCCACCAGCTCAGGTGTATGTGGCTGGCACCTTAGCTGCTTGAGCCACAGGCGCCGAGCCTCAAGCAATTCTCTTGCCTCAGCCCCCTGAATAGCTGGGACTATAGACACCTACTATTTTTAGAGACCAGGTCTTGCTCTGGCTCAGGCTGGTCTCGAACCTGTGAGCTCAAGCAATCCACCTGCCTCAGCCTCCCAGAGTGCTAGGATAATAGGCGTTAGCCACCACGCCCCACCTTCAGTTGGCTTTTCTCAGGTATAGGCCAGAGCCCACCCAGCCTTCACCTCCCAAGTCAGAGGAAACCCAGAGCATGAGGGGCCAGGAGACCAGGTAGGCCGGGCACTCCATGCCCAAGTAGGGAAGCTGAGAGCCTGCCCCTCGCAGAGAGCAGGAGGTTGTCTCTCCTGGCCCTCCGGCTGCACTCAGCAGTTCATGAAGATAAAGCAAGGAACAAAGAAGCCATCTTCTTTACTACAGCAGCCCTTGAGAGATTCAGCTCCCAGAGTCCCCAGGGAATTTATGGCCTCAAGTGACCCTGGGGAGGGCCCAGGGCAGGGGCTGGATTCTACGAGGCCTGTGTCCTGTTGCTGGTGAACCCTGTGACCTTCCTGAATGTTGCCTGGGCCCCTGTGGCCTGGCTGGGCTGGCCAATGTGGACTTTTTTGTTTTATGTCTAAATTGTAAAAGCAATTCATAGTCACTTTAAAATTTGGAAACTACAAGAAAGGTAGAAGGGAGAAAATGAAAATCATCTGTCATCCGGCTGCCCAGATGACTGTGGTTGCTATTTTGTTATATTTTTCTCCAGTCCTATTTTTCTATGCAGATCATACATATGCATATATGTGTGCATTTTAATTGTCATCGCACTCCGCAGCTGGCTTCCCCACATTACGTTATATTGTGAACATATTCTCCTTAACATTTTCTTTAAAGTTATTTAATGACTCTAAAATATTCTATTAATTATTTATTTAGCCATTCTCCTATTTGGTTTTGGGTTTTTTTTTGGGGGGGGGAGGGTTCATTCTTCTATGTTGACTCTCTTTTTTACCAAGGGAATTTAGCAATTTTTAAAATTCCACTTAACCGGCTCGGCACCTGTGCCTCAATGGGCTAAGGCGCCAGCCACGTACACCTGAGCTGGCAGGTTCGAATCCAGCCCGGGCCCACCAAACAACAATGACGGCTGCAACCAAAAAATGGCCGGGCGTTGTGGCGGCTCCTGTAGTTCTGGCTACTTGGGAGGCAGAGGCAGGAGACTCGCTTGAGCCCAGGAATAGGAGGTTGCTGTGAGCTGTAATGCCACAGCACTCTATCCAGGGTGACAGCTTGAGGCTCCATCTCAAAAAAAAAAAAAAAATTCCACTTAACTGAGGAGGGTGGATAGC
>CAUYON010175514.1:0-26231 GCA_963573935.1 Arctocebus calabarensis
CGGGTGTTGTGGCGGGTGCCTGTGGTCCCAGCTACTTGGGAGGCGGAGGCAGGAGACTCGCTTGAGCCCAGGAATTGGAGGTTGCTGTGAGCTGTGAAGCCACAGCACTCTATCCAGGGTGACAGCTTGAGGCTCTGTCTCAAAAAAAAAAAAAAGATATGCTACAAAATACAGTAAAATCAGTATTGTGTTAGAACAAAGACAAGCATATAGATAAATGGAAGAAAACAGTTTCCACAAAACTTCTATATGATTTTTGACACACGTAATTCAATAGGGGGATTGGATCATCTTTTCAATAATGTTTCTGTAAAAACTAGAATTAATGAGGAGAAAAAATAAACCTTGACATATATTACACCACATTCAAAAATTAATTCAAAAAGCATAACAGACCTAAATATAAAAGCTTAAGTGATAAAATTTCTGAAAAAAAGCATAGGAGACAATGTCACCACTTTGGGAGTATGTAAAGATTTCTCAACATGTGCCCACATACACCCACAATACTACTAGCAATAAAAAGAAGATGAACAAGACAGATATATATCTTCTGAAGAACTTGGATCTAAAATATGTATTAAAAAATTGTTCTGTCATTGTGGCTCATGCCTATAATCCCAGCATTGTAGGAGGCTAAGCCAAGAGGATACCTTGAGGCCAGGAGCTTGAGACCAACGTGAGCGACATAGCAAGACCCCCATCTCTTAGCCTCCTAAGTAGCTGGTACTATAGTTATGCACCACCATGTCCAGGTCATTTTTCTATTTTTTGTAGAGACAGGATCTCATTCTTATTTAGGCTTGTCTTAAATTTCTGACCACAAGTGATCTTCACACCTTTTCCCAGAGTGCTGGAATTATAAACATGAGTCACCACACCCAGACTTGGTTTGGGTGTTGAAACACCACTTTCCACTAAAAGAAACCAAGGGTTCTTAGATAAATGTCTGATTCTAGAGGTAGAGCAAGAATAATACAAGATGACACTGAAGTATGTGATCAGATCAGCACTAAGAAAGTTACCAGTCTAAGAGCATCTCAAAGGGATGAAGCTCGCCCTGGCCAATTTTGGGACAATTTGAACTTTCAGGACTGTGAGAATTAAAATTGATTGAAATCCATCAAATATACATGAATCCATTAGCTCAAAACTGTGCACGTGATTAGACATGTGTGCTTCATTGACCGCTGAGCCCTATTCTGATTCAGTGCTCTCAAACTTGCCTGCATGTGTGATCCCCCTGGAGATCTTGTTAAAAGATAGATTCAGATTCAGAAGATCACAGATGGAGTCTGAGCATCTGCACTTCCCACCAGCTCTTAGGACAAGCACGCTTCTCCCTGGCACAGTCAGGGATTGATCTTCAGAGACCCAGAAAAGGCCCACAGGACAGATCCTGTGCCCCCAGGACTTGATCATGTTACTCATGGGCACAAAGGGAAATTCATGAACTAACATCTGGAGGCAGGGGAGAGTGGGAGAACAGAGAGCAGAAGAGAGAGCAGTATGGGTCCCAGCTACAGCACTCTAATGGAGCACTCCTTCCCCCACCAGGAAGGCCATGCTCTCAGCTCAGGGCAGCATCCCAGACAGGGAAACCCCCAGTCTGGAGTGCCATTGCTGGGAAAAACAGCTAGTTTAAGCTACTGCCTACTGGCAGATGCTGAAAAAAAGATCACAGAGCAAGAGATGGGGAGAAGAGGCAGCCAGATTGGCATCTCAGATGGCCCCACTTCCACAAGCAGACTTTCTGGCAGGATAGGGCCAGCTTAGCCTCTCCTTGGTGAATCTCCTTGGAAGGCTGAGAGTGGATCTTTGACCCTCACCAAAATGGCTACCTTACCAGCTTTTGTGGAGTCTGAGGACAGCCCCAACCAACACAGCCCTGCCCAGCCTCACTCCCCCGCCCAACTCCTTAGGGAATAGGGCTCACCTGGAAGTTACAGGGGCCCACCCACCACCTGGAACATTTGAGTGCTTCTCCTGAGGGGTAGAGCATGTCACAGGTCCCTGAAATAACACTGCAGCTTACTGCAGGAGTCCCAGATTCACGCAGCAAACCCCACTAGACCCATGTGAAGAGATCTGTGCAACTAGACCTATGCAAATCCCACCAGACCTATGCAAATAGCAGCATCATAATTGCTGGGGAATTTAATACCTCAGTGACAGATCTGGACAGACTATCTGAGCAGAAAAGAAAGAAAAACTGGACACAAACAAGACTTTAGAACAAATGGGCCTAAACAGACTTTTATAGAACCTTTTATCCCAAAACTACTAAATATATATTCTTCTCACCAGAACATGGAACACTATCCAAGACTGGTCTTATCTTAGGCTATATAACATGTCTCAAAAAATTCAAAACATAGAAGTCATATTTTATAACTTCCCAGTCCACAGTGGAATGAAACTAGAAATCAACTACAAAAATAAATAAATAAATACTCAATTCTACACAAAGTCTTGGAAATCAAACAACCTTCAGTTGAATGACTATTGGGGTCAATAATGAAATTAAGATGGAAATCAAAAGATTCTTTGAACTGAAAAACAAAGGGGAAATCTATGGGATTCAGCAAAAGAAATTCTAAGAAGAAAATTAATCATCTTAAATGCTTATTAAGAAGACATAATAATCACAAATTAATAATCTAATGATATATTTCAAGGAACTAGAAAAGAAAGAGAAAACCTAACTAAAAGTCTTCAAAATAAAAGAAATAAGTAAGATCTCAGAAATTCACAGGATTTCTTTCTCTTGCCCGATTGCTTTGGCTAGGACTTCAGGAACTACGCTGAATAGAAGTGGTAAAAGACGGCAATCTAGTTTTATTCCATTGTAGCCTGAGACAATACATGGTATAAGGCAAGAGCAGAACTAAATGGAAAGTGAAAAAAATGAAAAGAATCAATGACCTAAAATGTTGGGTCTTTCAACAGATAAACAAATTTTTTTTTTTTTTGTAGAGAGTCTCACTTTTATCGCCCTGGGTAGAGTGCCGTGGCGTCACACTGCTCATAGCAACCTCCAGCTCTTGGGCTTAAGCAATTCTCTTGCCTCAGCCTCCCTAGCAGCTGGGACTACAGGCGCCCGCCACAGCGCCTGGCTTTTTTTTGTTTGTTTGTTTTGCAGTTCGGCCGAGGCCGGGCTTGAACCCGCCACCTTTGGTATATGGGGCCGGCGCCCTGCTCGCTGAGCCACAGGAGCCGCCCGAACAGATAAACAAAATTGATAGAGATTTCTTGTTAGATTAACCAGAAATAGAAGAGAAAGGACTCAAAAATCAGAAATAAGAAAGGAGATATTACAAATTATGCCACAGGAATACAAAATACCATTTGTGTACACCATGAGAATCTCTATGCAAAGAAACTAAAAAATGTAGAGGAAATGGACAAATTGGTGGAGAAACACAACCTCCAAAGGTCCAATCAGGAAAAAGAGAACTTCTGAACAGACGAATAACAAGCTACAAGATTGAAGCAGTAAAAAAAATCTTTAAACAACAAAAATCCCCAGACAAGATGTTTTCACAGCTAAATATTACCACACCTATAAAAAAGAGCTAGTACCTATACTGCAGAAATTATTCCATTACATTGAGAAGGAAGGAATCTTCCCTAACTCATTTTATGAAGCCAGTATCACCTTGATACCAAAGTCAGGAAGGGACACAATAACAACAACAACAAAGGAAACTATGGATGACTATCCCTTATGAATACACATGCAAAAATCTTCAATAAAATACTAGAAAACCAAATTCAAAAGCACAACAAAAAATAAAGTACCATGGCCAAGTAGGCTTCATCCCAGGGATACATGGATGAATCAACATAAGTAAATCAAAAAATGTGATTTGCTGTATAAAGAGAAGTAAAAACAAGGACCACAAGACCATCTCAAGAGGTGCAGAAAAAGCATTTTACAAAATTCAGCATCCTTTCATGATAAAAACCATCAACAAACTAGGCATAGAAGGAAAATATCTCAATATTCTAAAAGCCATACAAGACAAACCCACACCTAACATCATACTGGAATTGGGGAAAATTGAAAGCATTCCCACTTAGAACCAGAACTAGACAAGGTTGCCCAATTTCACCACTTCTATTCAACATAGTGCTGGAAGCCCTAGCCAGAGCAATCAGACAATGGAAAGAAATAAAAAGTATCCAAATCAGGAAGGAGAAAGTCAAACTATAACTTTTTGCCGATGATATGGTCATATATCTAGAAGAACCCAAGGATTCCTCCAAGACATTCCTGGAATATAAGTGTATTCAGCAAAGTCTCAGGTTACAAAATCAACGTATATAAATCTGAAGCATTGCTTCACCAATAATGGTGAAACTGAGAGTCAAACCAAAGCCTCAATATCATTCGCAAAGGCTGCAAAGAAAATAATATACTTAGGCATATACTTAACCAAAGAGGTGAAGGACCTCTGCAAAGAGTACTACAGAACACCCAGAAAGAAATTACAGATGCCACAGATAGAAAAACATATCACGCTCATGGATCAGTATAATCAATGCTGTTAAAATGTCCATACTACCCAAAGTGATTCACAGATTCAATACAATCTCCATCGAAATATCCACATCATAACATCATATTTCACAGATCTAGAAAAAATAATTCTATGCTTTATGTGGAAGCAGAAAAGAGTCCAAATAGCCAAGCAATCTTAAGCAAAAAGAAAAATCTGGAGGCATGATATTACCAGACTTCAAACTATACAACAAGGTAGTATAGTAACCAAAACAGCATGGTACTGGCATAAAAATAGAGACATAAACCAATGGAACAAAACAGAGAACCCAGATATAATACCATATATATACAGCTAACTGATATGTGATGGAGAAGAAAATAATACATGCTGGAAGAAAGCAGCCCTATTCAATAAATGGTGCTGGAAAATCGGATAGGAATATGCATAAAATTGAAACAGGATCCATATTTCTCAACACTCATAAAAATTAACTCAAGATTTATAAAATATTTAAATATAAGGCATGAAAAAGAAAATGCTGGAAAATAGCTTTTAGATATTGACCTAAGCAAAGAATTTATAAAGAAGACCCAATAGCAATCATAACACCAATAAAAATAAACTGGCCTAGATTAAATTAAAAAGCTTCTGCACCACTAATGCAATAAACAACAGAGGAAACAGATAATAGAATGAGAAAATATTCAAAACCTATACAACAAATAAATGGCTAATAACCAGAATCTACAAAGAAAACCAAAAAATCACAAAGAAAAACACTTCATTAAAAAGTGGATAAAAAGGGTGGTGCCCGTAGCTCAGTGGGTAGGGTGCTGGCCACATACACTGAGGCTGGTGGGTTCAAACCCAGCCCAGGCCAGTGAAAACAACAATGTAACTGCAACAACAACAAAATAGCTGGGGCATTGTGGTGGGTGCCTGTAGTCCCAGCTACTTGGGAGGCTGAGGCAAGAAAATCACTTAAGCCCAAGAGTCTGAGGTTGTTGTGAACTGTGGTGCCACGGCACTCTACCAAAGGCATCATAGTGAGACTCTGACTCCAAAAAAAGAAAAAAAAATGGACAAAAAGCAGAGATAGACAAATGGCCAATAAACAGGAAAAATGCTCAAAGTCATTAGTTATTAGGGACTAGTAGCAAATTAATACTACAATGAGATATCACCTTACCCCAGTTAAAATGGCTTTTATTAAGAAGTCCGAAAACAATAGATATTGACATGGATGCAGAGAAAAGGAATTAGTACGACCTCTAAGGAAAACAGTGAAGGTTCCTTAAAGAACCACCATTTGATCCAGCAATCCCAGTACTCGGTATTTACCTAAAGCAAAGAAGTCATTTTATCAAAAAGTCATCTGCACTGGAACACTTATTGTAGCACCATTCACAGTTGCAAAGATATGTAATTAATCCAGGTGCCCATCAATTCTTTGGTTGATTAACAAAATGCAGCATATACATACTATGGAAAGCTACTCAGCCACAAAGAAGGATGACTCAATGTCTTTTGCAACCATTCGGTTGGAAATGGGGACTGTTATACTGAGTGAAGTACCTAAACAATGGGAAAATGAACTCCATATGTACTGGCCATTAAACTGGAACTAACTGACAAGTACACATGTGCACATAGGGAAGTAAAACTTAATGGTAATCAAACAGAGGAAAGGGGATAACATACTTAATAGATATGATGAACAGTCTCTGGATGATGGGAAAACTCATAACACTGACTTAAGCATTACAAAATCAAATCATGCAACCCAAAATGTTTGTACCTTAGAATATTTTGAAATAACAAAAAGAAAAGAGAAATGGGGTAAACCCAATATAAATTTCATAAATCTAAAAAGATAGTGCAATTAATTTTTAGAATTATTTCCAACACTGCCTTGTGCCATTTCACTTTGTCCATTCCTTGTAATCTTCAACTACTGAGGGGAAAATACACAGTATATGTTCTATCCAAAACTGCATTTCATCTAAAAATTCAAATTAGATATTTGTAAGTCAACTAGGTCAGCTGGCCAAACAACTAACAAAATGAGGTCAGAAGATAATATATGGGTAAGAATATAAAGAAAATTTTTTGAGTTTTTATCTGCTCCTTTGAAAAATACTGCAGGATTCTTTACTATCTTTCTTCTAAATGGTACCATTTCTTCCTTGCCATTTACCAAAAAAAGAAGGAAAATCAGTCACAGGAACTTACTCTCTGTACATATTTGCAGCTACCTGAGTAGTTCCACTAAGATTGGCTATTAGTTGCCAGTCTCAGCCTCATTTCCGCAAGGCTTCCATAAACCCTGTCTCATTGGTCAGTCTTAAAAAAAAGGCATAGCTGCGAAACAATGTCAGTTAGGATTCAGCCCTAATTTTCCCTGTCAACAACCTTGTTCAACTTCCCAGATATTCCTACTTGTTGCCAAGTCCATTTTGTAAATGAAATCTGTCTTTTGAAAATCACCATATGAATATGTCAACAGGTCATGAAATATTTTCATTACAAATCTTAAAGAAAAACTTAACTCTAAAGAAACAGTTCGGAAAATGTCTATTTCATTAAGCACAAGTGTGAAATCTTGATAGAAAACATTTATTTTGGCAACTTTCTATTCTGTTGGTGGCCCCAAAGTATCCTGACCAGATTATCTTTGTGGGAGGTGTAACCAAGGGTTTCTGGAGCAAATGAAAAATTCCTTACTACTGGACCACTGAGTATTGGGGAAATCAGAAGTGCAAATGCCAGGCATAAGAGCTTATCCCCAAAGCTTCTGTGTCATTAGAGTAATTTCTCAATTATCCACATTAAGAAAAAAGTAGTGGCATGGACCAAAGTCAGCAGATAATCCGTCAAATACTCCTGTTTGACTTTGGAACAAATGCATGCATGTGTGCACACACATTTCCCTTACTTATCTCTGTTGCTGAAGCCATTCTCTCTGCCTTGGGAAGACCTGCCACCATCTTCTGCTTAACAAGGTCTACTCATCTTTAGGACCCAATACAGCTGCCACTTCCTTCCCTACGGAGATTGTCTATCTCTTCTGTGCTCTCACAGCCTTGGGTGGCTCCATCCATGTCTTACTACATTTTGTCATGTTGAACTGTAATTGTCTTTTTTATAAGTCTGTCTTCCCTAACTACCTTGGGAGATCCCTGGGGTGAATCCAATGTCTTCTTCACTTTACCGTCTCCAGAGCCAACACTCAAAGCATAGACAGTATCCACTAAACACTTTTGGAGTGATTTTTTTTTTCAGGTAATCCCATCCTGATTAGAGAAGAAGCATCCCAGAAATACCTATGGATGAATAAATATATCAGATGAAATATCAAATTTAAATTATAAATTGCATATCATTACCAAATAATTCAATCAGGAGAGTTCATGAGATCCCTTAAAAGAAAGAGCTTGTCTTGGACCTCTGTGATTTCCTTCAAGGCTCCTCAGCACTTCCTGTTCACTCTGTTTTGTTATTTCTCATTTTAGTAGAAAGAACTGCCCCTCTACTCAATGAATGAGACCACTCCTTAATAATTATGATGTCCCTTTACTTTTCTATAGCACACGTGTATACCAATTACTCTTAGCCACACTGCTCTGAAAGTTTGTGCCAGCTGTACTCACATGTAAACGAGAAAACTGAGACTCAAGAAACTTAAGTGACTTGGGCAAGGTTACACTAAAAAAAATGACAAAACTGGGATGAGGTCCCAAAGCTCTTCAACTCTCTAATGTCTTAGTGTCCTCAATGCCATCTGATAATGTGATAGCTGATTCTCCATAGTAGGATTTCACAGAGAAAATCTCAGGATGAGGAAAGTTATATGGCACTTTTAAAGATTTGAGAGAATCATAACCAGAGGCCAGGTTAGAATTCAAGGCTCCATACCGACTTATATACTTCCCTACTTGATTTTTTTTTTTTTTATAAAATATAACTTCCGCATGTTCTTTTCCAAAAGATCAATATAACACTAACAAAAATAAGATAAACGTTACACCAGAAATCATTTTTAAAATGCAAAATAGTGCCAGTGATAATAACAAAAACAAACAAACAAACAGTATAATGGGGATACTAGTTGACATCCAGTTTCTATTCAGTAACAGGCTGATTTGATGGTAGCTGTAGACAGACACAGTGCCACCTACTTAACTCCCTCAGTTGGAAAGAAAAATGTAATGGAAACGGCCACATTGGGCAGGACCTGGAAGGATGGGTCAGAGGCAGAAGTGCTCCGAGGAGGACTCAGATGTTCATGAGCACAGGAAAGGAAGGGACTCGTGGTTGTACACAAGAGCAAGAACACCATCTTTTCACTTCAGGAAGAGGAAGGAGAGAAGGTAGGGATAAAACTGTAAAGGGTCTTAAATGTCAAGCTGGAGTGAAGTGGGAGTAGGATTTATTTCACAAGGTTTTTTTTTATTGTTTTGAAAGACATATAAAATTTACCATGTTAAACATGCTTAAGTGTACAGTTCTCTGGCATTAAGTACATTCATGTTGTTGTACAATCATTACTGCCATCCATCTCTAGAAAGTTTTCATCATCCCCATCTGAAGCTCTGTACCTGTTAAATACTAACTCCTTATTTCCCCCCTCCTCCCAGACTCTGAAACACCCTCCCATCTCTATGAATTTGACTATTCTATGAACCACATGTAAGTGGAAACGTACACTATTTGTCCTTTGGTGACTGGCTTATTTCACTTTTAATGTCCATGTTGTGGCATGAGTCAGAATTTCCTTTTCAAGTCTCGATAATTTTCCATTGCATGCATATGCCACATTTTGATTATTCATTGGTCTGTTGATGGACACATGGTTGCTTTCACTTTTTGGCTATTGCAAATAATGCTGAGTGAACATGGATGTTCAAATCCCTGTTTTCAATTCTTTTGAAATGCTTGGGTATAGAATCTCTAGATCGTATGGTAATTCTATATTAATTTTGTAAGGAAACACCATACTGTTTTCCAAGGGAGCAGAAATATTTAACACCCCCACCAACAATGCATAAGGAGTCCAATTTCTCATATCTTCACACTTGTTTTTTTTTTATTATAATAAGCTTCCTAATGGGTATGTGAAGAAATAATTTTTAGTTACCATTTAAACTGAAGATGAAAATGTTAATGTTACAAAATGGTAAAAACTTCTTAATTGAGAAAAAGGAAAAAAATCTTCATTGTATTTTGCCAACATTTATTTCTATAGGCTAATTTTAAAATTTGATCTATTTATTTTTATTAATTGTATTATAGCAGTAAGAACATTGACCGTGCAATCTATCCTTTTAACAGATTTTTATGTGTACAATACAGTATTAACAATAGGCACAATGTTAATGTTTAGCAGATCCCTAGAACTTATCATCTTGTATAATTGAAGTTTTATACCCTTTTATACACAATTCTTCAATTCCTCTTCTCCCAGCCCCTGGCACCCACCATTCTACCACCTGCTTCTGTGAGTTTGATTATTAGATACTTCATATAAGTGGTATCATCATGCAGGATTTGTCTTTCTGCAACTCATTTCACAGCATAATGCCCTCAAGGTCATCCATGTTGCTATATATTGCAGGATATCCTTCTTTTTTAAGACTGAAAATTATTCCACTATATGTACACCACATTTTCTTTATCTGTTTATCTGTCAATGGTCATTTAGGTTGTTTCCAAGTCTTGGCTATTATGAAGAAGGCTTCAGTGAACATGGGAGAGCTAATATCTATTTGAGATCCTGACTTTCTTTCAGATAAATACCCACAAGTGGGATTGCTGGATCATATGGTATTGCTATGCTTAGCTTTTTGAGGAACCATTCCTCTGTTTCCTACAGTGCCTGTACCATTTTGTATTCCCACCAACACTACGCAAAGTTTCAGTTTTTCCACAACATGTTGTCATTTGTGTTTTTTAACAATAGTCATGCTAACAAGTGTAAGGAGATAGCTCATTTTGGTTTTGATTTGCATTTCCCTGACTAGTGACACTGAGCATCTTCATTTACCCATTGGCTATCTGAATAGACACTTCTTCAAAGAAATCCTTACACCATTTTTTAATTGGGTTATTAGTTTTCTTGCTATTGAGTTGCAGGAGTTTAACCCCTCCTCATACATATTATTTACAAATATTTTCTTCCATTCCTTAATATTCATTTCATTCTGTGGCTGCCTTTGCAGGAGCTCTCTACCTGGATATAGTTTGGTTGTCTAATGTGGCTTTTGTTACCTGGGCATTTAGTGTCATATCCATGAAGTCATTGCTAAGACTAACGTCATGAAGTTATTCCCTGATGTTTTCTTCTAGGATGTTTATGATTTCAGGTCTTATGTTTATGTCTTTAATTTATTTAAAGTTGGTTTTATGTACAGTGTAAGATATGGGTACACTTTCATTTTTTTTGCATGTGGATATCCAGTTTTCCCAACATTTGTTAAAGAGATTATCCTTCTCCGTTGTGTATTTTTGGTACTCTTGCCAAATGTTAGTTGACCATATTATATGTGGACTTATTTCTGGGCTCTCCATTCTGTCCTATTGGTCTATATGTCTATCATTATGCCAGTACTAATTTTTTTTATTTACTGTAGCTTTGTAATATATTTTTAAAACAGGAAGTACAATGCCTCAGGGGATCATTGTTTTATGTAAGTAAAAGAGCCTAAAGATATCAGAGTGAATGGACTTTTACTGCCATGAAGCCACCAGATATGGCCAGTCTATTCATTCCTGCAGGACAAGTGGCCAACACTAATTGTATGCTCACAACTTCTCATTGCAAAAGCCTAAGAACATTCAGTAGTTGAGGGACAACACTGACATGAAGTGCTTTATTTTGTTTGCTTGAAAATAAAATAGATTTTCTTTCTGTTTCTTTTTACAAAAAAACCCAGAAAATATTTTCAAGAAAATATACTTCATTGTCTATTAACTTACTCATCCAAAACAGCCACTGTTAACCTGCTATGTGACTTCTTATATCCTAAACTCAAATACATCTTTTAGTAGAAAACTTTAAAGTTTCTATCATAAAATGCGAGTCTGAACCTGCCTGGCCACATGGCTTGACATCTACTAATTAAAAAGTTATGTTTTATAAAGAGATAATAAAAAATTTAAAACTTTATGAAAATTCAGGTTGATTTGTAGAACTTACCACTTTCTTATTATTCTACTTTAAGTGACCTAGGAGAATTCTTCATTAAAAACTAGCCAAACACTTGGATTTTCTGATCTATAATTCATTAATTTGAGAATTATCCATGCATAAAATCTAATTATTTTTAAAATGTTAACTTTATTTGCCTTCATGAAATATAGTCATTGTTATGAATACATTTTGCTAAAAGTTTCTAGAAGACAGTGTTTTGAGATGAAATTAAGCTGAAAAAATCTGGCTGCAAGTGTTTTCTTAAGTATTCAGGGGTGGGGGTTAAAGATAACATTATGACTCAAATTAGCTGTTCTATGGATTAAAAGAGTATAATAAAAGCAAAAAACTGAAGCTAACACAATAAAGTAGCTATCTAACCCAAGTCAGGCAAAGCAAAAATTAAATATCTAATAACAAAATCAATCAGCCACATGAGAATTCTGACTGGGAGATGACTTTACAAAAACAGAGTTGATTAAAGAGCAATAGAATAGGCCAGTGTTCAAGTTCTCTTAAAATTATAAGCAATCAGCAATTGCTAAGTCATCAAAACCTTAAGTCCTAAATATAGAAAACTTTTTAAAAACTGAGGAATATTCACCATTTTCAAAGCCCAAATAAGTAGGAACTAAATGATGGGTATACGTGACCATAAAGTGGTGTAATTGATACTAGAAACCAAGAAGAGGGAGGGTGGGAATGGAGTTAGGGACAAAAATTACCTGTGGGGTACAATGTACACTCTTCTCATAATGGGTACACTAAATGTCCTGATGTCAGCATTATACCCTTTATCCGTGTATCAAAATCATTTGTACCTCCCTCATATTTTGAAATAAAAATGAAAAAAACACAAAATTACAAACTTAATACTTAGGAAAAATGAAAACCTGACTTAGTCATCCCTCTTTAAAGGCCAATGCTCAACTTTTTACTGAAATCAACAATAACCATCCTTGTATAAAATCATTTAAAAGCTTTCTAAAGAACGCACAAATCAATTAGCCAAACAGCCTCATTACCAATCACTTAAGATTGTATTTAGTACACTGTTGTATCAAAATGTCCAGTACAAGTTTTTATCTTTCTGCTTAATATCTCTTTTACTTTTATGGCAATAAATCAGAGGGAGAAGAATGCAGTTATCATAGTCATGGAATTTGGGGAAGCAGCAGTAGGGAGATACTGATCTAACTTGTGAGTAGATTTAGGATTATATAATGGTTCTTTAAGAAATTGATTTGGGCCGTTTATTTTGCATTTTTTACTCCTTGTAAATTTCTACGCACGGGAAATGGAATTCAAGTCATTCTGTTTTATTAAAGGTTAATCTCGTATTTTTGACAGAAACTGGCAAATATCGGAAGCCTTCGTCCTCTGTTTGATGATCCCTATCTTAGGGGAAGTCTGCTCTTCCTTCAGTCTGGACTTCAGCTTGAGCCTCCTGCACTCTGTAGTAAAGATGACCTCTGCAGCGTCAACTCCACGTAGATGAAAAATGGCATGTCTAAAAACAGAATTTCTGATTTTTTTTTGAGTTATAAATGTATATGTCACCTCAATTTTAAAAAGACATTGGATTAGTTTTATAAATTATTATATCCTTGCTGAATTGATCCTTTTATCATTATATAGTGACCTTTGTCTTTTTTTTTTTTTTTACTGTTTTCTTTTTCTTTTTTTTTTATTAAATCATAGCTGTGTACATTAACGCAATCATGGGGTACAATGTGCTGGCTTTATATACAATTTGAGACAGAGCCTCAAGCTATCACCCTGGGTGGAGTGCCGTGGCATCACAACTCAAGCAACCTCCAACTCCCGGGCCCAAGTGATCCTCCTGCCTCAGGAGTAGCTGGGATGACTGACACCTGCCACAACACTCAGCTATTTTTTGGTTATAGTTGTCATTGTTTGGCAGGCCCAGGCCAGATTCAAACCCGCCAGCCCAAGTATATGTGGCTGCTATAGGCGCCACTCCTGATTTCTCTTAAACGATTGCTTTTCTGATATTCTTTCTCCTTTGCTTGGTAAATGTCAGTCCCTAAGCCACTGAGGGGAAAAGCCCCAGAATCTTCTTGACCCTCAGACCTTACACCCAATCTGACAGCAGCTCTCAGCCATCCTGCCTGCAAAATGTGTCTTGTAATGTGACTGCTCTTCGCCACCTGCAGTGTCTGCCCTGGTCTGGCCCATTGTTACCTCTCACAGTAGTAGATAGAAAGCTGCCTACGGGCTGTCCCTGGTCCTGTCCTTGTTCCTCCTGTGGTCATTTCTCCCTTGGGAGGCCAGAGTGAGCCCTCCCGAGGCCAACCAGCCAGGTAACACATATGCAAGTCTTGCCCTGCACAGGCACCCCACAGCGTGCCTTACTCACTTTAGGTCATTTCATCTGCGCAACTCCCTGAAGAAAGTGCTCGAACCTTCTTCAAAAGAGGCAAAGTTGGGATTCAAGCCAGGCAATCCAAGCATTAGTGCCTCTGTTACCTCCAGGGGGCTCCCACCAAACACAGTAAAACCAAAGTCCACAGGACCCTGCCCAATCTAGCCCTCTCTCAGGACCTCACCTCCTAATGCCTCTCTCACTCCACCCCCATCTCATTACCCCCTTGCTCTCTCAAACACAGACGCATGCTCCCGACTCAGCTTTAATGCTCTTCCTCCAGATACACACACGGTTTGCTCAAATGCCACACTCCTAGTAAAGTCTTACCCAATTGCCCTACTTAAAGTTGGAATCCTCTTCTTGCTTCCCTCCCCAGCCCTGTTGCAAGTTTTACTTCTATCCCAACACTTAACGATGCCTGACAAGATGCTCATATCTGTCTCACCCCACTATGATATAATTTGCATGATGGTAAGGACTTTGTCTGCTTTACTCACTCTTGTGTCTCCGGCACCCAGAATGTGCTTTGGCACTTGGATGGACAAAAGCAGGCAGGCAGAGGGGAGGAGGAAGCTTGAGCTGTATGTTATAATCAGTCAGTTTTCTTCCGAGCATCAGAGGTGACTAGGAACTGAACACTAACAAGAGGCTAGGAGAATTCCACCACCACCTCTTTATCTGACTTCAGACAAGGAACAGACCACACTCCAGTAATCTTTATGGGAAGCGGAAGCCCCAGAGAAGAGTCTTGGGTTTTAGAGCTGGAGCTCACTTTGTGGTTTGGGAAATAAAGAAGTTTGTTTACAATAGGAAACAGGAGGAAGGAGGAGAGTCTGGAGGAAATCAGAAGCAAGAATTTTTCTTTGGCGAATATTCTAACATTCTAATGGCCTACTTTAATTTTCAGAACGCTGTACTTCATCCTTACTCACCCAGAATGCTCTGAGTACAGAGAATGCAGAAGAACTGTCTTGGTGTAGATCTACAGAAATGAGAACTTGGGCAAAGGGTTTTTTAAGGTAGTAAGCCCTAAAAAGGAGGAATAAATAACTTAATTTTTAGGGCTAGATCAAGAATGTTGTATTTGGCATGGACAGTATAAACTAACCTTAACGACAAAAATAAGATTCACAAGTTATGTGGAATATCCAGTAACACTGTTTAAACCAAATGTCTTATAGACAAGGTTATTCACACGATTCTGAAGAGCAGGCACAAAACAGCAAACTGTTCCTCATGAAGAGCCCCACTTGCACCAGGTTTAAAATTGGAATTCCAGATGACTGCAAGTCTGTCTTTCATATAACTCTTAAGTGCTGTGAGATTTTCAGAGCTTTACACAAGCAAAGGTTTAAGCTTGAAATTACCTACAGCATTTGAACCAAGCCAAAGGCTAACTATCAACATTAAAACCAGACATAAATTTTTCTTGGATGATGTATGCCATAGTCAATCACATGGGCATTTTTATCCAGAAAAACCGAGTCTCACTGGCAATGAAAGATTTCCTAACATGATAACTTCTTCAATGACTTGAGCCAGTTTTAGATAAATATCTCCAGATAGCATTTCAATGTTACAGAGCTCTAACCTTGAGAACTGAAGTTAATCATACAAGACAAACCTGCATTTAAAGTACCTAACCCTGTACTTACCACTGTCTTTCCGACTCTCACAGGTTTCTCAGCCTATCACTGTTTTAATGGCCTCAAATATTACCCTGAGTAGTAGGCAAACTTAAAAACACAGAGGCTTGTGTTTGGTACCAAATCCTCAAAATAAAAAGCCTTTTTGTCGCTCTCAAGTCTTAAGTTCTACATGTTGCTCTGTAACACTACTGCAATAACGATATACTTTAAATTTCTCTATTTATTCATTCTTATTGAATAATATTCTGCACAGCAGTTGATTCTATTAGATATCCAACTTCTTGTCAATATCAGTTGTGACATATTGCTTTCATTTACAACTGGTCACATTGGTTTTTCACTTCTTTTAATTACAGTTTTTCTACTCTCCTTATCATAATTTCCTCATGCTGTCAGGTAGATATGTTTAGGTGCTGGGGGCCAGAGGTTTTCCTTGGGCCCTTAACTTTGTTTTCTAACTTGTTCTTTCTTATCTCTGCCTCTTCCCTTTTTCAGCTTCTCTGCCTTCTCCTTCATATGTCCCAGGCTCCTTCATATGTCCCAGAAGAGAGGAACCAGCCCAGTGTCTGCTTGAGCCTATAGCTGGAGACCCTCTAGACAGGGGCCAGTGGTACCAGGGATTCATGGACAGTGTGTTGGGGGTGATCTGGTTTGGGGAGACTCGAATGGTGGGCAAGTGAAGAATGCCTCACTTATTATGTAGGTTAAGGTGTCCTTAAGAAACTAAAATGGTGGTTCAATCTAGGTAAATGGAAATAACCAAAATGCAAACATTCATCTTAGTTGACATTTTCTACTCCATCAAAACTCGGTATGGGCCCATATTTGGTTGCACATTTCTTATCCTCCCTATGTTATTTGTTGACATAAATATGTCTCTGTACCTTTATATAAACTTGCCAAACTAAAAAATGTGAACTTTCAACATTAAAAATAACTGTACTTGCAATGAATTTATTCAAATTTTGATTTAGTCAAAAAAATTATTTCAACAGAATATATTCAAAAAGGGCATTTCATACCATAAGAAAATGAAAGTAGTTTAATACATAGTAAGCTACCAGCTCAGAAATCTTTATTATATAATAAAGGCTTTATGAATCTTAACCTTGTATTCACACCAAGAGTAAATGTAAAGAGATTATCCAAAGTTTACCCATAAGCACATACCTGTATATTAACAAATATATAGCTTTTCTTTATTATGTTATGCAGATACCACTTACATATTCTTGTATGATAATCTTTTCAAAAGTAAACTATCAAAATTACATCAAAATATAAATATACAAAAATCAAGGATTCTATTCTTTGGTTTTGAAGGAGGTATGAACAAGGTGCGAAAACAAGTCATTTGCACATTCAAAAATCTATTCCTAATTTTAATTTCTTCAAGATAAAGCTTGACCAAATGACATTCATTGGACATATTATGCAAAAATGTGTCATTTAGCTATACTGCTTTAAAGAGTTTTGCCCTGATCTACTTGCACACAATTTTCATGAAGACTTGTTAAATGTTTAATAGGACTAGTGAGTATTCTGGTGTGCAAGGTCAGCTGGAGGATGATTAACTGTTCTTAGAGATTGGGAATGCTTTATAAGGTGAGAGTAATATAAAGCAGAAAAAAACGATGGATAGGAATTATTTGTATTGCAAGCTTGAGAAAAAGATACTCTTTCACAATAAGGCACTAATAAATGTGAAAAAATAGTACTGAATATATTTTGGGACATGTATCTCTAAGCACTGGACTGGACAGCATCTCCTCAACAGTAGTTAGAACTAAAAGAGCAGTTTTCCATTCTGAGATCACTTTTTCTACTTAGACTAATTCTCATAGATTAAACTTCTTCCCAATGTCCTCCACCACTCAGTTGCAAGCCTCAAGATACTAAGAAGGTGTGCAATTCTGTTTTTCTTTCTTCTTCCAAAATAGTCATCAGTTCAAGACACCAAATTGTCTCTATGAGGAAGGTAAAACATTTTTTAGCTTACGTGTTAGCATTGTGTAATTAGATAAATCATTAATATTTAAACACTAACTTATGAATGCATAAAATATTAATAAACATTTCAGACTCCAGCTTAAAATATTTTAAGATTAACATTATAAAAGTAAGAGAGAGAACTAAAACTACAAGTTTTACAGGTCTGGAAGGGGACTCCTACATCCTGAGTGAAGAGGTCAGGATGACTGTGAAGTAGAAATGACACACAACTTAGAACCAGATCATCTACATTCATGTCTAATTCTATTATTTGGGAAAAATCACTAAATGCTTCTGGGCCTCAGTTTCTTAATTATGAAAAGATGTTTGTAAAATGATTACTGGACCTGATTATGAACATGCTTTGTAAACTGCTCTTTCAAAGGAGGGTTTTGGCATTCAGGGGTAAGTGGTTTATCCCACATCTCAGATTCGGTTGCTTCTAGACACAGCATAATGTGTTGTGATCTGTTTCCTGGAAATTGCTCTTTTTTTTTTTTTTTTAATCGCAATTTCTTTCTGGAATTGTATACCCATCCTCAGAAAAGGGCCTATGATCACAATTTGTAATGTGTAATGGCGTGTCAAAATTTTGTTTTGGAGGCACTTTGTATGTTTCCTCCTAGCTCACCCTTTCCATTTTTGCACTACCCTTGCCCTTCTGTCTTACAAAACCACTGCTTCCCTGAGCCTCACACCATCCAAATACTCTACCCTCTGCTTTGTAGCTCTTTGGTGTTTCTACTTTGTGCTCACTCCTCCTTGTTCACTCAGGACTTCTGCTTCTGCTTCAGCCTTCTCCTTCATTCCAGCAAAGGAACCATCCACCACTCTGATGTCTCACTCCTTAACCCGTTGCCTTTTCTTCCATCCCTCCTCTGCCATGCCATCCTTTGCTCACAGTTAGACCTTTGTCATCAAAAAACTATTTAAAGGGGTTAAGAGAATATTAAATTAAAGGGGTCAAAAGGATATATGATGAAAAATGTTTGACTCGTGGTACCAGGACATGATGGAAATGAAATTCCAATGTAAAGTGTTAACCAGAATGCAAATCTTCAAAGAAAAGAGTGAAAGTGATTTTGTGGCATTTAAAATCCTTCATCCGTGAGGATGGTAATAAAAATCTGAGAATACACTTTGAGAAGAGAAGAATTTATTTGATGAGAACTTTGAGAATGCCATGTGTCTCATCCCTTCCACCAAACAAATGGGTATCTGGGGACACCTGTTCCTCAAGTCAAGTCTAGAGAGGGCTGCGCCTCTGGGACCACAGCACACCTGTGTGTGAGGGCTCCACAGATAGAGGGTCTGACTCCTTCCCATCATGCCTTAAGGACATGAGGGATAGGCCAATTAACTGCCTTGATATGGGACCCAAGGAGAGGTGGCTGCATGGAGTCCAGTACCCTGCAATTTGTAAGAGCAAAGGGAGCATGACTATTTCTGAAAGCCAGAGATGGGCCATGTGGAACAAAGCCTGCCTGGCACCATTTTTGTGTGTGTCTGTTTTTGCTTGTAGCTGTATAAGCCAATGGGAAGATGATGGGTTCACATTGAGAGGATGTGTGGGCTGCACTCAGAACTGACAGGGGTGTAGTAGTGGAGCAGCTACTATGCCCACATCATGGAAATGCAAGGTGAGAGGCTTAGATGGGAAATCCGGGAACACCCAGAACATACTTGAGAAAAAAATGACACTGCTTTAAATACACACCAGGATTAAAATATATATATCTACCTTATAAGTGCATCTGTTGAGCAGAGGTGGTCTTGTGCTCTTTCCCTACCTGTCTCTCTGAGCACCAGCCCAGGATGAACCTGACATCCAGAGTCAGCAAAAGCCTGGCTGAGAATGGGAACAGAGGAGCGGATGGTGGGGGAAAGAAGCTTCACTGTCCAGTGAAGACTGACATACTGATGAAATGTACAATTCCGCACTCGTATTTCCGAGACTAGCTGTTTTTCAGCTTACTGTAACTAGAAGATTGTCTATTTCCTAGGAAGCATATGATTGCCCAGTTTCCTACCTATAGCAAAGGAAAAATGTTCTCTACTGCACCACTATAAAAGAGACAGTGGGAGAAAAAACTTTTGTTTTCTCATTCTACATCATGAGTCCTGCTTATGGAAGCACTGGTTATACTGTTTTGACTCGAACTCTGTCCATGCTCACAAGCCCAACAGGGGTATTACTTCTCCCTCTCTGGAAGACTTGTTTTCTCCTACATGACTTTTCTGTCTTTGCTCCCAGTTCAAATCTCCTCCCTCCACCTCTTCCTGCTGCCACCTCACTTCTAGATGGACAAATATATCTTGTACTTCACTGAGACCGTCTTGGGCCCTAATTTACTTTTGTAGCTATTTTCCATTCCTTGACATTTGTTCACAATGCAGCTTCTCCTGTAAGTAGCATTTATATGACGTCTGCACTTCTCCACCTCCCATTTACTCCTCAACTGTTGTGCTGTGGCTCTGACCACCACTCCTTTCTTTGACAATGCTCAACAAGGTCATCAATGATTTCATTCTGTTCAAATAAAGTGCAGGACATATTTTCCCAATATTACACATGGTTCTTTCTCTGATCTCTAGGTGTCCACGATATCATTCTGAGCTAGTTTACACCCTTACCTTCTGACTGCTGCTTCTCAGTCTCCTTTGCCACCTCCCCCTCTTCGAACACGACTCTCAATGTGGGAGAGGTCAGGGCTCGTCTCTGCCTCTCTGTCCTCTGCCCCATTTTCCTCTCCATGTGAAATATCCCTTTCCACGCCTTTAAATGCCATTTGTATGTTGACAACTACCACATTTATGTTTCCAGCCTGAATTTCTCCTGGGAAATTCAGGCTTTTATATCCAGCCACTCATTTTATATACCTCCATTTGTGTATCTCTCAGGCATGCGAAATTCCACTTGTCCAAAATAGACCACTCACTATCCACCCTCCTCCTCTTCCCAGGCTGTTTCTCTTTCACTCTTTCCATCTTAATAAACATCACCACCATTTAAAAAAACCTGGGAGTCATGTTGTGTCCCTCCTTTTTCCTCGTCTCCCACAGCCAATGACTTAGCTTATAATTCGAAGTATATCCAAATCAGTCCCTTTCTCTCCATCTCTGCTGGCTTATGTGCCTGGCTCACCTGGACTAGCACAAAAGCCTCCTTAATACCCCCCATTTTTCCTCCTCTACACTTCATCAAAAGTGATTTTCCAATGAGGTACCAGTGGATGTATCAACCTGAAACCCTCTCCATACACATAAAGTCCACACACACTCCACAAAATTCTATCTCCCTGCCATTAACGGCAGCTCCCTGCTGATGCTGTGTCATCACCCTGGCCAACCTTAGTCACACCTGTACACACCTCTAAGAGGCCTTTACATCTCTCTGCCTGGGACATGCTCAAAGCACTCAGATCCAAACACAGGATCTTCTTTTATCTTTCTCAAAACTCAGCTCCTTACTGCTCAGCTCCTCGGAGGACTTTCCCCTCCAACCACCAGGGATCTATTCTTGTTACTACACCCTCATCATTTCTGTTATAACCACTTATGGTCATACATGCATTTGTTCACTTCTTTGCAGTTTTAAGCTACTTAAGCGTAAGAACAATATCGGTGTTGTTCACCTGTGGCCTCCCCCCCCAAGGAGGACAATATCTAGCTTATAAAAGGGACTCAGTAATAAGCACAGAAGAATTCATTAATCCGGTAGCACAGCAACATGGTCATGACCTAAATTTCACAAAATGTTTCAGATATTGCCAGGCACAGTGGCTCAGGTCTATAATCCTAGCACTCTGGGAAGCTGAGGAGGGTGGATTGCTTGAGCTTATGAGTTCAAGTCCAGCCTGAGAAACAGCAAGACTGCCTTTAAAACTAGCCCGGCATTGTGGTGGGTGCTTGGAGTCCCTTCTACTCCAGAGGCTGAGGCAAGAGGATCACTTGAGTCCAAGAGTTTGAAGTTGCTGTGAGCTACGTTGCCATGGCACTCTACTGCGGCCGAAAAAATAACAAAATCTCCCTCCTAAAAAAAAAAAAAAAAAAAAAAAAAAAGAATTTCAGGGCTCAGCTATCCATACAAAAAAAAGGGAATAAGATAAAAGGCTAAGCCACAGGAATAGACCTTTGTTTCCAAGGAACTGAGGAAGTCACAATTGTCAATCACTACGTTGTTAAAGAGGAAGCTAATAAAAGAGAAAAAGAAATATCCTCATTCTTGAGTCAGGGATTGGAATTGAGGTGATATTTATCCTGTTGTGCAACATTTTTAGTTGCTTATTACTCAGGTGAGTGTCTTTTTGGCATACAGACTATACTACATCCTTTGGAATTCAGAAGGATCGAAAGACAGTTTGGGACTCTTGTTATTTAAGCAACAGCTTGATCAGTAACTCTTCGGTCAGCACCTTTTCTGGGGACAGGCCTGCCCTCGGCTACATTAGCTCAGCTCAGCTTAGAAACTCCCCACTGGCTGACTCATCTCTCACAGCCTCAGCAGCCTCGAGCTCCTGCTGGGGTTACACAGCCCTCACAGGTGGCTCAGGGCCTAGGATGTTACTTTCTTTCCCTAATCCATTTTCCAATGTTGGCTATGATTTTTACCTTTTCTTCCTTTAGGAATAAAACTGTTTTTCTTCTTGGATAAATCAATGCAGTCAGCTAAGGGTATATGCCAGCACTAAGTGATTTTGGTGTGCTATAAAGTAATGAAATTGACTTTTATAAAACTTTTATATTGAAACTGACTTCTTCAAACTGCACACATTAACCTCATTTTATTACATAGTAATCGAACTACAAGGCTTCAGACGTGTGGAATAGGGTGGAGTGAATCCCAAATCCTAGTGGCTCCCACATGTGTTAAACTACCACCACTTCTTTGCTTCATATAAAAGTTTTTTGGACATGGACCATGACCTCAGATTAGATATTTACTTTTAAAACATGCATATAGGTGTACCATGCATACTTCTTCAAGCTATAGGAAGTTTTAATACATTTAATAACAGCTATCATAATATTCTCATTAGAATAAAAAACGGCCCAGAGGAGGAAGATGGCAGTGAAGTGAGGTATTGCCAAGAGAAATAATTCCATTTTGATGAATGCAATTTTAAAACAACTGCAGGAACATCTGGGCCTGGATTATTCAAAATACTCACAAGAGTAATGACAAAGATGACCATGTTTTAACTTGCCATTTGGCAATGACGGTGCTGTCCCCCAGAGAGGAAAGAGCAGACATTGTGAGAGCTGCTCAGGACTTGTTGCCAGTTGGTAGATCAGCAGTAGGACAGACCCACAGATCTGGTAGAGATTTGTACATTAAAAGGTTCACTCAGTTCAAACGCTTTCCCGGATCCTGACTTAGTCCTCAAATCTGGTCTTATGAACAGACAGCACATCAGGCTCTCTTCCCCAGCTCATCAGGCTGACTGAGGCTGTCTCCTTAATTTCCCATTGAAATACCACCTGTGAGGACTTCTTCTCTGCCCTTCATGAATACATGGTCAACAAACTGCTTTGGGAAAGTAGTAATCCTTGGCTGTATAATTCGATTTTAGGCTTCTGAATAAAAGACCCAAGCAACCCTATGTTTACAAAGTACCTTTGAAATCCCATACACACCTAGTTTGTGATCCTCATAATTTATCAGCAAACACACAAAAAAGTGTCTCACTTGAGAGTGTGTGTGTGGGTATGTGCACGTATTTGGAAATAAACTTTTAAATGAGGGAAGTATTGGAGAAGGAAATACATAGACCTACAACTTGGAGCAAATTTAGCAATGTTTTAGAAGCTGAAACTTCAGCCCCAACTACTTCCCTATGTTTGTGGGGAGAAAAGCGGCTGATTAGAGTTGTTCTGCCATTTAGAGGGACAGGGGAATACTTTAGGTGAGTACTACCTGGTGACCAAACTTTGATTTTTTAAAGATAATATATGGACTTATTAAATGGAATCATTCTGAGTTTGAACATGCTCCAGAGGAATGGAGTTCTCAGCTGCTCATGTGTTAAAAGCTTGCTCCCATTCAGAGCAGAGAGAATACCTACCTGTCTTTAGATAGCCCACAATTTTCATATCTTATTTTGTTACAGTCAAATAGTGCAACTTGAAAACGATGCTCTGTGTTCTGGGTTGTTTTAAGGGAGAACTCTTACTACATTGAAATACAGAATTTAAAAAATTTAAACATTGACTGACATAGTCAAAAAATAATAACTGAAAGATGAATAAATTGTAATCTTAAAAGTAATTGTTGGGTCCACATCTATGGTGCATCTTAGAAGGGTATAGATGAAACTTACTAAATGTAGAATCTAAATGTCTAAACACAATAACTAAGAAAATGTCATGAAAGCTATGATAACCAGTTCAATGAAAATATTTCAAATTGTATATAAAACCAGTACATTGTACCCTATGATTGAATTAATGTACACAGCTATGATTTAATAAAAAAAAAATAAAGGTAGAAAATTCCCTTAAAAAGGAAGCAAAGTTTTGCATTCCTTTTTGTTTGTTAAGCAGTGTAATATGTAATACCCAAAGGTAGTTTAAAAAATATTCCCATTAACTACTGAAAATAAGCATTCGAGGGAAGTTACTAAGGCAGCTTTTTTTCCTCAGAAATAACCTACTCCTCTCTGAAACAACACATTTAGGGCTATATTAATACCTGAGATTTTAATGCAGTCAATTCTGACAGTTACTTTACATAAAAGATCTTTAAGTAGAATTGAGATCTGTGCAGGGAATAAAATATTACCAAAGTATATGTAAATAATTTAGATGAACTTTACATGTTCTCTTATGTAGCAGAGAGCACTGGTTCTGTTATTTTTTAAATAAATGATTGATAGGTTTTAAAATTTCTTCCTCATTGATGATTTTTAGATCAAAATCATTCTTTATATTTGGAGTGACTTTTTGGATAACTCTCTTGTCAACAGATATATAATAGTTATTTAAAGTTTGTACATTTAGAAGGGAACAGTTTCTAAAACAGTACTACCTCCCAGAAGTCTGAAAAATAGCAAAGATAGCCGGATTTGGAAAGCACAGTCTAGAATTGCTTGTCAAAATCTGAAGCTATAAGTATAGGTGTTTCAACCTGGGATATCAAAACCCCATTTGTGATTTTAAAAATATACTTGAAACAAAAATGATTAAACTGAAGAAACAAATAGAAAATAATACAAATTTCAGTTACCACTATAGCAAAGAAATTTGTATCAGGGCTCAGAGGAGAGTAGTTTGTTCCTCCCACGGAACTTTTATAAAGGATAGATGGAAGGAAGGGAAGCAGAGGGAAGGGGAGGGGAGAAGGAATGTGTATTCATTGCAAAGAAATTGGTTCTGCCTGGCTGACAAGAGTGTTTCTCCAATGATGACAAATATAAAGTAGTGAAATGAGTAAATTTGCCAAATAAAAAATGGCCAGAGAGGAGAGAGCCCTTTCCCCCGTGGCCACCTGAGAGTAGACAATGTCTTCTTCTTTTGGCAGCACACAGACATCTGGATGATGCTTCCTGCATTGCATTCATAGTTTTGCTTTCTTTTTGAGACAGGGTCTCACTCTATTGCCTGGGCTAGAGTGCACTGGCAACAACATAGCTCACAGCAGCCTCACATTCCTGGCTTCAAGCAATCCTCCTGCCTCAGCCTCCCAAGCAACTGGGAGTACAGGTACCTGCTATCATGCCTGGCTAATTTTTCTGCTTTTTCTTTGCAATAAATTTATTAAATCATAATTGTATACATTGGTACAATCATGGGGCACATGTGCTGACTTCATATACAATCTGTAATATTTTGGTCATACTGTTAAACATAGCCTTCATGGCATTTTCTTAATCACTATATGAAGACACTGATATTCTACATTTAGTAAGTTTCACCAGTACCCTTCTAAGATGCACCGTAGGTATGATCCCACCAATTGCCCTCCCTCCACCCATCCTACCCCCCTCCTCTCCCTTGCCATTTTCCCTATCTTCTTGTGCTATAATTGGGTTTTAGCCTTCATATGAAAGCTATAAATTTGTTTCACATCAGGGCTGAGTACATTGGATACTTTTTCTTCCATTCTTGAGATACTTTGCTAAGAAGAATATGTTCCAGCTCCCATCCATGTAAACATGAAAGAGGTAAAGTCTTCATCTTTCTTTAAGTCTGCATAATATTCCATGGCATACATGGAAAATCATATAAAAGCTTACTGTTTGGACTTGGATTTTTTTTTTGACCTCCAAAAGAACATAAAGGGAAATATTTCATGTTTACTGCTTACAAATGCCTGAAATGACCTACAGGTCATTGAATGATAACAATTAGCTGTTTTATTTTTCCCAATTTTTTTTTAATAATTTTATTGAATCATAATTATGTACATTGGTGCAATCACAGGGCACGATTCATATACATTCAGAAATATTTTGATCATACTGTTACAGATATCCTTCATGGCATTTCCTTGATCACTATATAAA
>CAUYON010175522.1:0-20886 GCA_963573935.1 Arctocebus calabarensis
CACCCTGGATAGAGTGCTGTGCCATCACAGCTCACAGCAACCTCCAATTCCTGGGCTCAAACGAGTCTCCTGCCTCCGCCTCCCAAGTAGCTGGGACTACAGGCGCCCGCCACAACGCCCGGCCATTTTTTGGTTGCAGCCGTCATTGTTGTTTGGCGGGCCCAGGGCTGGATTCAAACCTGCCAGCTCAGGTGTACGTGGCTGGCGCCTTAGCCCGTTGAGCCACAGGCGCCGAGCCAAAGCAAAGTCTTTTCAACTGATCTCTGGGCCCATGTTGTCTGTCACCTCCTCCCCCCAGTGATCTGCTGTTCTTCTTTCCTTGTGACCTCTCCCTCAGTCCCATGGGATGGTTTGCTGGTCTTTGAACATTCCAGGCTGATTGATTTTGTCCCATGTCCTTTGCACTGGTTGTTCCTTCTGCTTCAGAGGCTGTTCCCTGAGATGTGTGAATGGCTCACTCACCTCTTCCTAGAATCACCTTCTCAGTGAGACCGGCCCTGATCCTGTTTGGTCCATGTCCTGCCCATGTTCCCTCCCTGCTAATTTGTCACCACACAGTTCACTGGCATCAAACACACCCTGTTTTTCCTCCTTTGAGTGAGCTTATAAGAACAGGATTTTTTTCTCTGTGTGTCTCTTTTTTCTCCCCCAGGGCCTAAAGCAGTGTCTGGAGCAGTGTCTGACATACAGCAAACCCTCAGAAAAATGTTTGTTGAATGAATAAACAAAGGAGATAGAGGGCAAATCCAGTCAGGTCTGCAGAAATTGCTCTTGTGGTTGGCAAATATTAGGTCCTCCATCCAGATACATTTATGGAGTTGAGTTACCTGCTCCCATGGGAGGTGGGTAAAGATCCAAAATTCCGAGTGGTTTGGAAGACCCTTAATCCTTGGGCTTACACTGTATATTTCCATTCCAGATGGTACTTTGGCAATTAAAAGGCAGGAAGGAAAAAGCTGGGGACAGAGGGTACCATGTGCCCATTCTCCTTGGTGGACACTCCTTGGCTGATGCCAGGCCTTCATTCTGCTTTTGGCTACATCCCTTGTCACACTCCTGGTGGCTCTGCACCAATATAAGAAGGGGGGGCAGTAGCCCCTGTCGTGGGTAATTGCTGTGCCCTCCAAACCTACTTCTACTCAGAACCTTAGAATGTGGCCTTACTTGGGAATCATGTCTTTGCAGATGTCATCAAGGTCTTATGAGGTCCTGCTATGAGTGAGCCTTGAACTCTGTGACTAGTGTCCTTATAAGAAGAGAGGATACATGGACATACTCAGAGAACATGGGACATAGGCTCTTCAATGTCACCTCATTGTACATTTTGCTATGTTTTGAATGTCTGTCCCCTCCTAATGCCATTGTAACACAAGTAGGGAAGGGGACAGACGACCAAACCATAGCAAAATGCATAGTAAGGTAACCTTGACAAGCCTGTGCTCTGTGAACCATCACCACAATCTCCCCACAGGACATCTCGAAGCCCCAGTGGGCTCCCAAGAGCTCCTTGCTATGGGAGCTCCAGAGTCCCAGTGCCATACCGAGGCTGGGGACTCTGGAGGCTGCTCTGACACCTACCCAGAGGAGGAGGTGTAGCCCCTTGCACCCTTCAGTCCCTGCAGTGATTGTGAGGTCTGCTGACCAGTGCTCTGGGCCACCAGATGCAGGAACGATCAGATACTGGCACGTGCTTCGCTCCAGCCAATGAAACGCAAGCAGGGAGTATGCACAGCAGAGACCTCTGAAGTCAGAGTGTGCTTCTCCATACCCCGTTCCCTGGGTAGGGTATGTGGATGCCCCAACATCAGAGAGGTGGGCAGGTCCCTGAGGATGTGGCGGGCAGCTGCTGGAGTGAGAGACAGCCTTTGTTTTTATTTATTTATTTATTTATTTATTTATTTATTTTTTGAGATAGAATCTCACTATGTTGCCCTTGGTAGCATGCCGTGGAGTCACAGCTCACAACAATCTCAAACTCTTGGGCTCAAGCAATTCTCTTGCCTCAGCCTCCCAAGTAGCTGGGACTATAGGTGTCCGCCACAACACCCAGGTATTTTTTGTTGCAGTTCTCATGGTTGGTTAGCTGGCCTGGGCCAGGTTGGAACCTGCCAGCCTCGGTGTATGTGGCTAACACCATAAACACTGTGCTACGGGTGTGGAGCTGAGACAGCCTTTGTCATCTGAGTCATTACAGCAGAACATAAGCAGTCCTGACTGACACAGATGCCAGTATCTGGAAATGGGGCACTGCCATAATGACATTGGCAGAGCCCTCAAGTGTGTGACACTGGCCCTAGTGGAGGACAGAGAAACCTGTGCAGAAACTAGAAGTGCTCAGTGAAGTTCTTGGTCAGACTAGATCATGGTCACCTGGAGTTATATCATGAACCTGAGGAAACTGCGGTTCTGGGGACAGAGGCCACATGTTAAGGGCCGTTGGTGCATTCACGTGTGTTGTGGGAAGAGCCAGACGTGGACAGAGTGGCCAGCGGGAAGGAGAGTGAATACAGAGCTTCCCAAATATTATCCTCCCACAAAATAGGAAAGGTCCAAATTATGCTCAGTTTTAATTAATTTGACAAGGGTTGAATCAAGGATGTGGTGTCATGTTCCTTGTTCAACACGGTGTCTCACAGCAAGTTCCAAATGGGTGTGGTATTTTTGCTTGGACAAAACAGCTCAGGGAAAAGTGACCACATAGAGAGAGGAGGACAAAGGCCTTGAAAGGAAGCTGAGCAACTGGCCTGGGCAGAAGGTCCTACAGACCAGAAGGGATGCTGGTGAAGCTGAGAAGACTGAGGAGCACTCTTGTGACAGCTGAAGTCTCCCAAAGTGTTTCTAGGCCCTCTTGCCCTCCCCACAGGTGAGCTGGGCAGAGTCAGAGGTGAGGGGCTGCCGTGTCCTGAGATGGTCATGAGGACAAAATGTCACCAGCTCAGACTGCAGGAGAGATGTGTGCATTTGAGGCCAAGTACCACCAGCGCCCATGCCTAGCCCCAAGGGGGGGGGTCACGTCCCTGAGACCCACCTCATGCAGGTCAAGAAGGACCATGGAAAAACCAAAACTCTCTGGATAGGATGAGCCTCAGAGGAAACAGACAAGGAAGTAACCAAATGTAGGATGTGGTAAAGGAAGGTACCTTCCCAGGAAGGCTTTAAATCCTCTGTGACCAGGGGCTGCTGCAAGTCTCCTAGCTTCCCCTTCCTGGTGGACTGTGGCTGCCTTGTCTGCTCCTTGCCACTCACTGTGTATGGAACATTTGGGGGAAATGACTAATCTCTGTGGTTAATTTGTCTTCAGAGGTCCTGGCTGGGCTTGGCTGTGACTTGGGGTCCTGTAGCCTGGGCAGACAAGAGGGAGAGTGAAGAGGCTGACCATGGCAGTTGCCAGGGCTGCCTGCAGATCCTTCAGTTTCTATTTCCAGGCACATATGATTACACCTTCTGGCTCTTGAGGGTAGGCCTGGCCTTAAGGGTGAACTGCTTTGTTTCGTCAGTGAAATTTGAGCCTTTAAAAATCAGCATGGGGCATTTCCTATTTCCTGCTTTGGTAATGTGGAAGCAAAAATTAGCTGGGTTCATGGATCCCAGAGGTGATGAAGAGCAAAGACATGCAGAAGCATGGGCAGGGAGTGCACCTGTAATGTGATAATTGCTGTGGCCTTGGGGTTGTTTGTTACACAGCATAGCACAGCCAGCCTGACTGATACATTCCCCCAAACATGAATATCAGAGGGTACAGGGCTCAGGGACGATTCTCATGGATGCTCAAAATTGTACTTCTAGGCCTCTTAGGAACAGTTAGAAGCAGCAGAACAGGGCAAAGTCTGTGGAGGAGCAGGTGGGATGGTGGGCAAAATGCTGGCCCTACTAGGGAGGGGGATGGAGTCTCACCATAGCTGCCATCCTAGGGAGCAGGGTATGGATCTGGGCTCTCTTTTGAGCAGTGTCCTGGACCCTGGCTGATGAGTGAGGGACGTAGATCCAGTGCTCTTCACCCCAGGCTGGGAGAGGCCAGCCCCCCCACCCCTTAGTTTCCAGGGACCGTCAGGAGACGGTCCTGGTCAGTTTCTCAGCTGGCCACATATGTGTCTTGTGCCACACATGTGCACACTGCATCACATTTATAATGTGTTTTTTTTTTGAGACAGAGCCTCAAGCTGTCACCCTGGATAGAGTGCTGTGGCATCACAGCTCACAGCAACCTCCAATTCCTGGGCTCAAGCGAGTCTCTTGCCTCCACCTCCCAAGTAGCTGGGACTACAGGTGCCCGTCACAACGCCCTGCCATTTTTTGGTTGCAGCCGTCATTGTTGTTTGGTGGGCCCAGGCTGGATTCGAACCCACCAGCTCAGGTGTACGTGAGCCAGCTCTGGTGCCTTAGCCTGTTGAGCCACAGGCGCCGAGCCTATAATGTGTTATTAATGAAAGTGCTGTCTTGTGTACGCTTCCCAGGGATGAAGCTGCTCCCTGGGATGGTTCATTGGTCTATTCACACACAATTTCCATACATCTCTAAAGATTACCGTTTAACAGCTTTTGGTGTAGACACTGAGAGGCAGTTACATTTAACAGTGCATAAATCTAACTCCCCCTGCACTCAATTTTTTCAGACTGCAGAATCAATTTGAGTCTGTCAAGTTTTTATTCCAAAGTCTATTAATGCCCAGCCTTTTTTTGCACCCCCCTCTACGGTATCCCCCTCTCATGAACTCAATCCTGCAGAAAAAGATGGCTTGCTGATACAGAGGAGCAGCCTTTTATCTCTTAACAACAAAATCTAATTAGGCGTGAAGGAGACAGAAGCTGTGACAATTAGACAGAGGCATGGAGGTCCTGGATCCTGCCTGTGGATACCACTGTGGCCACTGTCATCTGCAGCAATAGGGTCAGCTACATCCTGTCCCCACAGGAAAGGGTGCTCCCGGGACTTTCTCCTGATTCTGTGCTGGGAGGAGGTGCTCTCCAGGACCCTCCCAGAGGGATAGCCTTGTTCATTTCCTATGTTCTGATCGCCTGGTGGGGTAGCATTTCTGTTGCAGTAAAAAACTCCTGTGAGGCTGGATGAAAGAGTCTGTCCACCTGTCATCCAAGCCAATCAATGGAGAAGCAGATGAGCGATCAACAATTCCCCTTTTATTTACAGAAAAGCCAGCAATTCCAGAGAACAGCGAGGCTACCTCCTCAAAGAGCTGTTCTGTTCTCCTATTTCTCCTTGCTATTTTTATGCCTCACAGCAATAGCATATATACCAACAATGTATACATTAAACAGACCCTCCCCCCAGGTTACAAAGTCAAAATATCTCTCGTTTTCAAGGTGACTGTATCTTCAAAGTATTTCTAGATAGACTAAATTTACAGCCAGTTAACACTTCACTAAGGGCACAGAGTGCCCTGGGTCCTTGACTGGTACTATGGAGTCTAGTTCACCAACTTATCTATGTCAGAGAGTGCTTGGACATGAATAAACAATCTCCAGATGTTGGCACGTAGGCTCATCTAAACTTGTTAGGGTCTGTCCAGCAGTGTCCTGCACAAAATGGCTGTTCAGGTTAATAGTGACTGCTGTCTAGCACTTAGGAGGCCAAAGCAGGTGGATTGCCTAAGCTCACAGGTTTGAGACCAGCCTGAGCCAGGCAAGACCCCATCTCCAAAAATAGCTGGGCCTTGTGGTGGGCACCTGTAGTCCCAGTTACTTGGGAAGCTGAGGCAAGAGAATCACTTGAGCCCAAGAGTTTGAGGTTGCTGTGCACTATGATGCCACAGCACTCTACCAAGAGTGACATAATGAGACTCTGTCTCAAAACAAACAAACAAACAAACAAACAAACAAACAAACAAACAAACAAAAAACTCCCCAAACAGTGCTGCCATCATTCTGGGCCACTCGCATCATGAATTGTTCCTACCATGTACAGAGTATTGCTTGCCCCATCTTCAAAGAGAGGCTAAGTAACTTGTCCAAGGTCACACAGCTGGCGAGTGGCCGACCAGGCATGTGCCCAATCAGACGCCATTCAGGCTCTTTAATCAAGCCATCACCACCCTGTCCCGGGCACTGTACCATCCTGTCTGATTCCACGTGCCATTGGGTTACCTGTGCCAGCCCCAAATAAGGACTGAGGCAAAGATCTCAATCAATGGAGGTTTATTAAGCTGAAGCTGGCTGGGCACTTATAGCTCAAGTGGCGAAGGCGCCAGCCACATACACCAGAGCTGGTGGGTTCAAATCCAGCCTGGGCCTGCCAAACGACAATGACAACCACAACCAAAACAATAGCGACATTGTGGTGGGCACCTGTAATCCCAGCTACTTGGAAGGTTGAGGCAAGAGAATAGCTTAAGCCAGGAGTTGGAGGTTGCTGTGAGCTGTGATGCCATGACACTCTACCCAGGGTGACAACTTGAGGCTCTGTCTCCAAAACAAACAAACAAAAAAAAAACAAACAAAAAAATTAAGCTGAAGCTAAGGACATGCCCAGTATGAGCACAGACCACAGACAGACCCGTGGCTGTTTTTTCTGAAGGGGAATTTGGAAGCTTCAACATTTAAAGGCATAGGGAAAGAAAAATAAAGGTGGGGGAGGTAGTGGAATAAAATGGTTACATTCCTGCGAGGCCTAGGAAAATCTGCATTTTATGAAAGATAAGGCAAGTGCTAGAAGAGAAAAAATGGGGTGAAGGAAGACTGAATTATGTAGATAGCCTTGAGGGGTGGAGGATCTTCTGATACTGTCTTTTCAGTTCTGCATCTGAGAAGATACACCTGTGATCCATTACTAGTATGGAACAAGCAGACTTTAGTTTTAGGAACAAGATTTGGCCTGCAGACCCAAATTTACAATTTGCATGTCTTTGTTTGTGGGAGGCCAGCAAGGAAAGTCTATGAGTGACCAGTGGGGCCAGCCCTTCACAGGTATGTCAACAGAAAAGAACCCAAACTCTATAAAATAATATGAAGAGATTTATTCTGAGCCAAATATGTGTGACCTCGTCCCACAGAGCCATTCCCAAGAAGATGTAAGCAAGTGGTCTCATCATGGCTGGGTTATAGTTTGGTTTTATACACATCAGGGAGATAAGAATTACATGCAATGTCATAAATCAACATGTGAAATGGTGGGACATCTCAAGGCAGGGCTTATAGGATACAGGTGTGGTTAAAGATTCTTTGATTTGTGATTGGTTAAAGAAATGAAGCTTTATCTAAAGCAGTGTTTTTCAACCTATTATATCTCACAGCCCACTTGAACCTATAGTTAAATTTTTGCAGCACACTTAAATTATGTTTTTTTTTTTTGTTTGTTTGTTTTTGAGACAGAGCCTCAAGCTGTCACCCTGGATAGAGTATTGTGGCATCACAGCTCACAGCAATCTCCAATTCCTGGGCTCAAGCGAGTCTCTTGCCTCCAAGTAACTGGGACTACAGGGAGGCCATTTTTTGGTTGTAGCCGTCATTGTTGTTTGACGGGCCCGGGCTGGATTCGAACCCACCAGCTCAAGAGTCTGTGGCTGGCGCCTTAGCCCATTGAGCCACAGGCGCCAAGCCACACTTAAATTATGTCAAAAAAGAGAGAGAGAGAAAGAATATACTTACTGTGCTTTGAACTTCTTTCAAAAATAATTTAATGATCTTTAAAACTTTTCGAGGCATACCTAAGTTCCTCTCATGGCACACTGCTTGAAAATCATTGGTCTAAAGGCTTGTATAATGCCAGTGTTCTAGTTTGGATAGACCAGAGAGCAACTGAGGCACTGGGGGCCAGGGATAACATGTCTTTATTCAGTCCAGTGGCTGGTGAGCTAAGTTACAGGGGAGTTCTGCCCTTATTCAGCTCCTGGTGACCAGGACCTGAGCTACACAGATTTTCAGTCCACACTCCACACAAAGGGAAGGTCAGTGCACCTTGACACTTAGGGGAACAATAATGGCACTATTGCAAGCAGCAGTTACCTAAGCATGACTTCACTGTACACAATTATGGCTTTCTAGGAGCCCATGGCACTTTTCCATGGGTAAAGAGACCCAGACAACTGTGTTCCCATGGGAAGAAAGCCTAGACAACTTTATCTTATCCCATACCCAAGGCCATGGGTGAGAAAGCCCAAACAACTTTGTCTGACCCTACAGCTTGGAATGTTTTAAGTTGAGATAAGGAAGTCTGCTAATCAGAGACAAGTCACCAGACATATGCCCAGACTCAAGTGGTCTGTTAAGTAAATTGACGACCAGCAGATGTGCTTTAAGCCCTATACAGCTGAGTTACCAAGGACGTCTCCGAGATGGGAGAGGGGCGACCAGGGGTACCTGACCTTCTGCCAGCGTTAGGGTATTTATCCCCAGGGCAGTGAGAGTTTGGGGCCCTGCCACAGCCTTTCATATCTGCTTAGTGATATCCTTGTCTCAGACCAGGGACACCAAGATGGACCCCAGAGGGAAGCTAGAGTGACAAGGACCCCAGTGTCCACCTGAGGGCTGGAGAGTGTGGAAATTTTCTCAGTGCTAAGTTTTGGAACTGGCTCCTTGTCACTCAAGATCAGAGGGCAGCTGGGCCTGACCTCTGTGCTGGACTAGCCTGCCCTATCAGCTGGCCCCAACGTTCACACCCACCATCTGTGGCCAAGCCCACTCAATGTTTAGTTGGCCCCTCCCCCCCCCCACCTGCACCCGCTTCCCTTCCTGTCGAGGCCAGTGCTAGCCTTGCGGCCTCCAAGCAGGCTTCTGGGACTCTCCTTGTCACACCTGGTGTGACCAGATCTTCCTGTCTGTCCACCTGGAACCTCAGAATGTCACCTCATCTGGATAGTTCTTTGCAGATGGGATTAGTTAAGATGAAGTCATACTTAAAAGGAGAGGCCCTTAATCCACTGGCTAGTGTCCTCCTAGGAGGAGCCCACAGAGGAGAAGGGGATGCCAGGACAGAGATTGGAGCCAAGGAGCCCTAGAGTCTCCTGGGGTAAGAGCAGGTGCTTCCTCAGCAGCCCCCAAGGAGCCAGCCCTGCTGGCCCAGCCCAGCTATGGTCATTCATCAGGCCAGCCCCAGGACACCTGCAGGTGCATTGGTCTGGCTTTAGCTCAGTGTAGCAGGCAGGGCATGGGTTTGGGGGCCAGACTCCAGGGGGAGCCGAAACTGTGATGGCAGAGCCTGGGCTTCTGATGGGCCTTGGGCAGGCCTGGTGGCTGGACTGAGACTGACAGGAATGCAACTCCCTAATGTTGTCTGAGAAATGCAAGTCAAGGACTTGAGTTATTTAAAGTTAATTTTGTTGTGCTGTTGAACAATGTGAGCCATGAGTCCTTTAAGTCATTTAAGGTTGCAACAGTATCAGAAAACGTCAGCTGTCATTGCCAGAACCCTGCTGGCCTGGGTGGCCCTCCCAAGAAGTAGGCCCATGTTTCCATGTCTTATAGTATCCTCCTCTGTTCCTGTCAACACAGAGCTCAGTGCTCTCACTGGCACACCCCAAACTGAGCTCCAGCACATCCCTCAGAACCTTTCCTCCCAGCTTCCTGTCTTAGGAAAGAGTGGCTCCACCCTTGGAATTGTTCTTGCCAAAAGCATCAGTGGGGTTACTCTCAGCTCCATCCTCTTTTCATATCCTGCCCCTGTGTCAGAAAAGCCTGTCATGTTTTCAAATTCACTTATAGCTGGTGCTCCCCCCTCAACTCCCATGGCTACCCTAGGCATGGGAGGGTAGGCATGAATTGGGGGGTGGGAGGGGGCTGTGTCCCCTTGGCCTCGGTCCTGGTTCCTCTCCCTGGCCTCTGCCTAGGTGCAGCTGTGCTCCTGGACCCAGACCCTCCGTGATGAGTTGTTGCCATATGTGCTCCATTATCGCTCTTGGAAACATGCATTAATGCAGGTTCCCAATGGGAGAGCGGCTGTGAGGAGGCACTTCCCTAAATGTGCTGGGCAGGCCTCCAGCATTTACCAGCTGCTGTGCTCTGATGTACACTTTGGGTGGGTGAATAATTCATCGCAGATGTTATCTGGTGGGCATACCAGGGACAGCTGGAGCTGCACATACACTTACGGGACCCCAGGCTGGGCAGGTTCACATCCTCAGACAGGAGGGGGCAGAGTTTCCTGGAGGGAGTACCTGGTCCTCTGGTCAACACCCAGTCCATTGGTATGGACAGAGCTCTCTGAGGACACAGTCCCAGCCAATGAGACAAGGCCAAAAACTCCAGGGAAAGCTGCTTGCTGGGTCCTCCTGAGTTCTTGCTCCCAGCATTGTGAGCAGAATGGCAGAGGCACCATTTCAGGGTAATCTACAGCAGTAACAGAGCACTTGACACTCAGACACTGGTGGGAGTTGCCCAAGCTCAGCCTGTGATTTGGACAAAGGTGAGGAGTATATGTGGGTCCGGAGTGTGTGTGAAAGTGGCTGACAGCTCCCTCCTGCCCTCTGGGCTTGCTCCTGGTTACAGGGAGGCTACTGCAGCACACAAGGGTCATACTGTCCTCACCCCAGCTGTTCCCCATCACAGATTCGGCTGGGAATTCATGTCTACTGTTGTAGCCAAGTAGGAGGGTGGGAGGCACTGTGCAGACCCCAGTATGGGGGTTGGCGGGGGTCCAGTGGGCAGCACCATGGTCATTCTGTGCCCTCCTGCCTTTAGTCCCAGCTCCACTGCATGAGGGTTCTTCAGGCCACATGTGGGGAGTGTTGGGTGCTAAGGCCAACTCTCTATCACAGGGCTGCTATGGGAGGGAGCTTGGTGTTTGGACACCACCAGCTGCCCCAAGTCCCTGCTTCCTCTGAGGGATCTGTCTCAATCCCAGAGGCCTGGGTGGCTCCCTCCTCCCTCTGTGATGGAGAGCTCCATCCTTGGGTCTCTGGGGCTGAAGGAACGGGCTGTACCTGTTGTCCAGCAGAAGGCTCTGTCCAAGGTCTGGAACCGCAGAAGGGACCATGTCCTGCGACCTCAGCAGCCTCTCTGCGTGTTCTTCTGGATTCTGGAATCTGGGGCTGTGCCCCCATCCCCACAGAGGAGCCTCCTGCCACTGTCCTTCCTGGAAGTTGGGCAGGTCTGTGATAGTGATCATCTGAAACCAAGAATGCACAGAAGGACACTGGGTGACTCTTAAGGGCCACTGAGTGTGGAAGCCTCAGGCCCAGCCTGGATGGTGGACCCCCAGGTCCAGGGGTCCTCCAGTTGGTGCTCCCCCTCAAGCCTGGGAGCTTGTTAGGAATGCAGTCTCCTGGTCCCTGCCCAGACCTGAGCCAGCCTGGGGACACCCTGGCCTGGAACAGGTGTGGAGGGCCCATGGAGTCAAGGCTGAATGACTCTCTGCTGTGATGCAGATAGATACCCCAGGTGATGCTCTGTCCTCACTGGTCCTGGCCCTGGTGAGGCACTTAGCTCCTTGGGTCCATCTGAGCCCAAGGCTCCTGTTTGAGGCTTTGCACTATGTGGGAAACGTGACATCTGGCTGTCAAAGGATAGGCCCGCTGGTCCTCCCGCAACCAGGTGGGCTGTGCAGGTAGGGGAGCAGACATTCAGGGATTCAGGGCTGTCCTCTGTCCTGCAGGAGACACTGAGAAAAGTCCCCGTGGGAAGCTGAGTCCTGGCCCCAGACCCACAGACTGGTGTGTGGCCTGAAATAGGGGGGGTCCCTCACCCACACTTGGTGGGCAGGGCTTGCCTGGCACCTGGGCATCCTCCCTCGCCTCTGTGTCCCATCCCTCCACCCACCAATCCGTTGGGCCCAGTGTGGTCGGCTTGGCCTGCTCCTGGCTGGGCCCTCTGGAGACTCCAGGCACTGACGTTCCCTATACACTAGGGTCTTCACCCAGTGATGGCACCAGTGGCACTGAGCCCCCAGCCTGTGCCTCCTCTAGGACCCATGGTGGGCACAGAAAGCTCCTTCTCCTCTTGGCCACCACCTGCTCTGTAAACCACCAGCAAGCCTTGGAAGGGGGGGGGGTGTCACAGCCATAGGTGTGACTGGACATGGAGGCTTGCTTTCCTTCCCACAACCAGGCATAAAGAGCACAGAGGGCTGGTCTCTCTGCATCCCAAACAGCCGGGTGCCTGGGTTGTCTCTGCCCTCTCCCCAACTCCCTGACTCCAGTGTGACTACTGGGTCATTAGACTCTCTGGGCCAGGGGACAGTCTAGAAGACACCTGGCCAATATTCTTCAAAACTGCCTGGGTTTGGATAAGGCCAGGGGCGGTGGAGCCAGGCCGGGACGGGGTGTGGGGATCCTGGAGGGACAAGGACTCCCCTGGCGGAACAGCTGTCCAGCCCCTGCCCCTGGTACAGAGGCTCCGTCTTCTCATCTTCTCCGGGTGGAGTGGTGAGGTGCGGACGCTAGAGCCACCGGGCCCGGGAAGGCATCCCGGGGGCGGGGTCCTGGGCTTGCAGGACCGCCCATGCCCACTAGATGGCAGCGGCGCGCTGCGGCCTGGACGCCCGCCCACGCTGGAAGGGACTGAGCCGCGGTGGGGGCGGGGCTGAAGTGAGAAGGGGCGGGGCCAGGGGCGGGGCCAGATAGGGTTTCCTTCCAGTTTGGCGCGTGTTGGGGGCTGTGAAGGACAGAGTGAGATGGGCAGGGAAGGGCTCCTGTCTCCTTCGGGTGATCCCGCTCCTTCTTTCTCTCTTTGTCCCCCTCTCCTTCCTCCCTCTTCCTCTCTCGCTTTCTGTGTCTCTGTTTCTCCCCCTCTCTCCCTCCCTCTTTCTCCCTCTCTCCATCCCGATCCCCTTCCTGAGCCATCTAGGGTCTCCAGCTTTCTAGCTGGTTGGCCTCAGGCTGGTGACTTAACTTTTTGTGCCTCCGTTTCCTCCCCTCCTAGGTAGGAGAAGAGCAGCCTCCAGGTTGGGATGCTCAGCTGAGGCTCAGGCACCTTATACCGAGCCTCAAAACACGTCCCAGGCATGCTGGTCAGTGTCCCCAGTGTGCATGAGGAAACCTCAGCAAAGCCTCGTGCTCCCAAGGGACAAGTCTGTAGGCAAGCCTGGTGGCCCTGGCTGCCATCTCAGCCCCTTACAGCCCTTGAGGTCCCCATGATCACAGGACTGGCAGGAGCATCTGCTGAGGGTGTGGTCTGTGTACCAGGAACACTGAGACCCTGGCTCTGGCACCACCTTGTCTTTGGGGCACCACCTGCTGTTCTGGAGAGGGGCCTTAATGTGCCCTAAATACGGGTGACAGCCCTGTAGGGCAGCCCACATGTGATTGACATCACACCCCCAGACCCAGCCTAATGCCTCCAGATTCTGTCTGACACCTCCAGACTGAGCCTGAGACCCCCAGAGAGGTGTAGGGTCAGTGCCCATTAAAGGCTGCCCAGGGGTCCAAGATACAGCCCAGAGGTGTATTGGGCTTGCACTGCCCAGGTGGGGAAGCTGTTGGACATGGGCAGGCCCTTCCCAGACATGGGGTGACCTGAATGTGGGCAGGAGCCTGTGGCCAATTCCCATAACCCCAAAGCCAGGCCTGGGCCTGCCTCTGAGGCTCACATTCACTCTGTGCCTCAGTGAACCTCAGGCAGTGACCCCCGTGCTCAAGCCCTGGCCATCACTGCACATAGATAGTCCCCTCGGCATGGAGGTTCAGGTAGGCTGGTCCCTCTGGGGGAGCTTCAGGGCAGGTCCCCTCTGCCTCCCCCCCTCACCTCCTGAGACAGCTACATCCTGGGGGTGGGGCAACCTCTCTGCCCTCATCCAGCTGAATGGTGGCTGAGTCCTTCCCAAGCTCCTCATCTCACCAGGTGGACCCTCCTTCATTCTCTTTTTCCTAAAGGACTCAGTGATGACCTTGAGCTGTCTGGATAATCCAGGCTCATCTCCCACCTCAAGACTCTTTTTTTTAGATTTTGAGACAGAGTCTCTCTCACTTTGTCACCCTCAGTAGAATGCTGTGACATCATAGCTCACCACAACCTCAAACTCTTGAGCTCAAGCCATCTCTTGTCTCAGCCTTCGGAGTAGCTGGGTCTACAGGTGCCTGCCACAATGCCTGGCTATTTTTTTTTTTTTTTTTTTGTAGAGACAGAGTTTCACTTTACGGCCCTCAGTAGAGTGCCGTGGCATCACACAGCTCACAGCAACCTCCAACTCCTGGGCTTAGGCGATTCTTTTGCCTCAGCCTCCCGAGTAGCTGGGACTACAGGCGCCCGACACAACGCCTGACTATTTTTTGATGCAGTTTGGCCGGGGCTGGGTTTGAACCTGCCACCCTTGGTATATGGGGCCGGCGCCCTACTTGCTGAGCCACAGGTGCTGCCCCCACCTCAAGACTCTTAATCACACTTGCAAAGTCCCTTTTGCCACATAAGGTAACGTCCACAGCTTCTGGGGATTAGGATGTGGTCACCTTTGGGCTCATCATTCTACCTAGCATCCCCTCCTGTCCCAAAGAGCAGCCTCCTATCCAGCTGAACGTGTGCATGGGGAGTGTCCCCCCCCACACACATATGAGCCTTCTCTTCAAGCCTGCAGATGTTTGGGGACCTGCTAACACGCAGCACTAGAGAGTCACCCAGGAAGGCCACCACTGGTGGTATTAGAGATAATGTAATGGGCAGGAAAAAACCTTGCAAAATATATTCTACCCTTGAATCAAGAAGAGAAAATGGGTCAGGAACAGCTGCTACAAAAAGAGATAATTAGAAAATAGGAAACTTTTAAAAAATTTAAAGTGGGAGAAATTAAAAATACGGAAGGTCTTAGGACAAAGTGGAGGATATTCCTCCAGAATTATCATAAAAAGAGAGAAGAGAGGAGATAGGTAAGAAACTAGTGTCTGGGTCCAGAAGGCCCCATTTGCACTGACTTTAAAGTGTTTAGGTGAGTACCAGGAGACACAGATGAAGAGATAAGGACTGGGGGCTGGGGGAGTCCAGGCCACAGGTTAATTTGTGAAAGGTGAGGAAAGAAAAAAATCAACTTTTATTTATTTATTTATTAAATATGGAATGCTTCACGATTTGCATGTCTTCCTTGCTAATCTTCTCTGTATCATTCCAATTTTAGTACATGTATTGCTGAAGCAAGCACAGAACATAAGCTATTAAAAAAAGAAATATTGGGGCGGTGCCTGTGGCTCAGTGAGTAGGGCGCCAGCCCCACATAATGAGGGTGGTGGGTTCAAACCCAGCCCTGGCCAAACTGCAACAAAAAAATAGCTGGGCGCCTGTAGTTCCAGCTACTTGGGAGGCTGAGGCAAGAGAATAGCCAGAGAATAGCCTAAGCCCAGGAGTTGGAGGTTGCTGTGAGCTGTGATGCTACGGCACTCTACCGAGGGTGATAAAGTGAGACTCTGTCTCTAAAAAAAAAAAAATATCAAGGGCGGCACCTGTGGCTCAAAGGAGTAGGGCACCGGCCCCATAAGCCAGAGGTGGCGGGTTCAAACCCAGCCCCGGCCAAAAACTGAAAAAAAAAAAAAATCAATTCTTAAACCAAATCTGTTTTAAAAAGAGAGTAATAACTTGGGCGGTGTCTGTGGCTCAGAGAATCATCTAAGCCTAAGAGCTGGAGGTTGCTGTGAGCTGTGACACCCTGGCACTCTACCAAGGGTGACAAAGTGAGACTCTGTCCCCCCCCCAAAAAAGAGAGAGTAATAACTTACAAAGAAAAAAACAGATCTGTTTATCGGCAGGATGCTAATTGATTAGTTTGCGCCTTTTGCCTCTTGAGGCTGCACACTCTGGTGGCTGAGTCTTTAGAGGAAGAGGATTGCAGGAGGGCAGGTGAAGTTTGCTCTCTTTAATAGGTTTAGGATTTGGAGATGGTTGGTCGACAGTCTCTGGCACATGGAGGTAGCCGGAAGAAGAGGGACTCTGGTTAGTGGGGATCTGGGGTCTCAGAAGAGCAAGTATGGGGTGGGAGGCACTGAGGACTGTCCTGGTGCCTCCTGTCTGTGTGCTGTTGACCCATTGTGTGCCCTGAGTTTCAGTTTCATTATACCCTTGGGGTCCACTCCCTGCTGGATAGAAGAACAAGTTTCCATAGGAAAGGCGGGAATTGGGGGCTGGACCCTGGGGATTCTTGGGGTGGGCACCCAGGACGTTTTATTTGGGTGTGAAGGGGGCATTTCACTCCAGAATGGTAAAGGACTCGGGGTCCAGGGTCCATATCGAGACATGTCCATTGCCACTGTTGCGTGTCCAGGGGCTACTTCAGCATGGCATGGATGCCAGGTGTCAGGTCATTGAATATGTTGAGGCCTCCCCCAGGCTCCTTTGAAGTGGTGGAGAGCCACTTGATCCCACAAAGCTCATGTTTTTTGTGAAAACATGCATTGTGGATTAAGCGAGTTGAATCACCTCCCACCACTGTGTCTCTGAGACAGGGGTGCAGGTCCTGGCAACAGGTGTGGGCATCTGGTGGGACTGGCTGTGGGACTGACTGTAAGGGAATCTGTTGCCAATTAGCACATGTTTGTGACTTTTCTCATAAGTGAAGCCACAGAGCCTCCAGAACTAGGACAATGTCTGCCAAGAGCATCAGCCTTAACATGGGGCCATGTATGGAGCTGACACTTTCAGCTTCCCCTGGACAGCTCTCATTCTGCTTCCCATTGCCTTTGGACCCTGCTTCCTCTGGGAACCCCCCTCCCTGATGTCTGCACTATCCCCTCAATCTATGGTGGACAGCAACCCGGCCTGGCCAATGATCTGATTCCTGCTCCCTGGCCACCATGGGAGGTTTGGGATGAGTGGTGACTCTCTGGGCCTGTGCCACTAATGTCCCTAGGAGCTGGCTGTGGGACGTTAGTGGCACAGGCCAGTGTCTTCTGTTCATTGGGAGGCAATTCCAGGAAGTATCCAGAGTGTGTATGTGTGTGTGCAAGTCCATATGTGCGTTTACATGTACACGTGCATGTGGGAGTTCACATGTGTATTCATATATTGCATTATGTGCATGTAAACGCATGTGTACATGCACACATGTGAGTGTGTATGCTTGCATATGTGCACACACTTAGGGTATATGCAAGTTCATGCATGCATTTATGTGTGAGCCCATGTGAGCACAAGTGTATGTGTATACATGTGTGTACATGTACATCTCTGTACATGCATGCATGTATGTGCACATATCTATCTGTATGTATGTATACATGTATGCATTTGTATGTGTGTGGCCCAGCAGGGTGCTGGTAGTGGCATTTCATCTCATCCCTGGGGAGCTTGGTGTATGCAGGATGACAGCATTCGCTCAAGGGTCTGGTCAGTTGTTTACATATATTTACAATATATGTAAACATCTGACTTTCAACCACCCTAGAGATAGCAGGGTCTGTGCAGGCTGCAGTGACTGGTGCCCATTGGGTCATCATCTTTGGCAGCCCTCATATCTTTTCCATCCTGAATTTATATCGTTAACATTGAAATTGATGCCTCTTTCCTTTTCTTTAAAAAGGGCACTTATTAGTATAATGCATTTCGCTCTGAAATACCAAAAGACAAAATTTGGTGAATAAAAAGATAATGATCCCAACTTTCTGAGCAAGTATTAAGGAGAATTTCTCAGAAGTGAAATCCCAACGGGCTGCGTCCCTGACAGCATGGCTGGGCTGCGCTCCAAGGAGACTTTCACACACAAGCTTTCCAAAAGGCAATTTGCCATGCATTTCCCATTGTCCGCCTTTGTCCTCCTGAGAACACTGGCTTGAGTTTGCAGCCGGAGAAATGTGGAGTGTCAATGTTCCCCCCGGTGAGCATGGGAGTGATGGCCATGCCAGGGTCTGGAGTGGGTCAGCTGAGCAGGGATCTGGCCACCTGAATCAACATTCTCTTTTTTCAGTCTGTGGCTATTGAGGATTTTTCTCACCTAAATTTTCTCAGGTGAAATGTTTTTCTCCAGAGAGAAGCCAGCAGCCTTCATCACACATCTTTCTTCTCACTCATCCCTGGGCTTAGGGGAGGCTGGCCAGAGGCTGCTGAGGTGGAAGGGCTGTACTCACGTATTCTTGGTGCACAGAGGGTTCCTGAGTCCAGCCCTCCTGCTCCCTGGTGCCTCCTGCAGATGCCGGGCTCCTTTTTGGCCTTGGAGTGTCTGGACAGGCCTGTGAACCAGGGCTGCAGCACAACCGAGAAGCACCTCTGTGTACACCACGGCTGAAATATGCCCATGCCCAGCTGCACACTGTGTGGTGCTCTCCCTGTGGGCATGGGCTGTGGGCAGTGGGATGAGGACCATGAGCCTTGGACACTGTGCTGTGGGCTGTGGACAGTGGGCCTCAGGCTGTGGGATGTGGACCATGGACAGTGGGCCTTGGACTGTGGACATGGTCTATAGACTGTGGACAGTGGGCTGTGGACTATAACAATGGGCTGTGGGCTGTGGATGGTAGGCTGCCACTTGCTGTCTTTTCCTCTGGAGCTGGCTGGGTTTGGTTCCAGGTGTCTGTCCATATGTGCTTTCCTGGGGAACAAGATCCTGGGGTCCAGTTAAAGGTTCCTTGGAAGGTGAACCATAAGGAGTGCTGGACAAGTGTCCACCATCGCAGCATCACAGGAGTCATTTCTTTGAGAGCCCTGAGCTCCTCCCTTCAACCTGCTGGGACTGAGGACCCTAGTCCTTTGCTGTCCCTGTCGTTTCACTGTCCCCACTGTTTCACCTTTTCTAGGACGTCCCAGAGTTGGAATCTGAAGCCCAGAGACCTCAGTCCCTTCAAACTGGCTCCTTTGGCTCGGCAATAAGCAAGGAAGGAGAGGGCCTTCCTGAAGTCCTTACTCTGGCTGTTGAGCTGAGGAGTGGCCGAGAGTGCCATGCACAGTCCAGACTATAAATGCCCAGTGCAGCTGCAAGAGTGAAGGGGGCAGGTCCCTGGTGTTTGTGTTTTGGGGTTGGATGTGAGGTTGAAGGGTAAAACCACTGGGATTACCTGCAAACTTCCCCTGCCTCAGTTTCCCCATTTCTGAGGGGCACATGCTTTAATAGGGATGGGTGAGGTCCACCATCTCACTAAGCTTTTGAACATTCAGACAGGAAGCCCTTGTGGGGGATGTCTGCAGATGGCCTGGATCACTGTTTCTGACACGTTTGTGACTGGCCCAGTGTCCAGAGCTCTGACTGCCCTCTTCGTGAAGTGCAGCCTTCCTCCGGCCAAAGCACAGCTGGGTCTGTACAAATTGAGCATCCCTGGGCCCTCCCTGGGGCAGATGCTATGTCCTGGTCCCATTTTGACAGTGGGGTCCAAGCACAGCTCTAACCCTCTGGGGCCCTGCCTGGGGCTGACCCAGGATGTCTGCATGGGGTGCAGGTCAGGGCAGCAGAGTGGGTGGGCAGCCACCTGCAGGGGCGTCCTCCTGTGGGGCAGTGCTCAGGCTCCCACCAGAGCTCCTGGCACAGGGGCCTTGGCTGATGCTGGACTGTGCCTGGAAAGCAGAGGGCATCTGGTGGGAAGGGAAACCTGTGTTCTCTACTGAGCTGGCAGCATGCAGTGGTGGCACCACTTTAATAACTGGGGGTGTAGGCTGGGGGCTTGAGCACCTCGGCCAGTTTTGGAGGCTCTGTGGGTCCTTGGGATTTTCCCTGGGTGACCCTCACCCAGGACACTTAGGCACTAGAGCTGCGTGTGGCAGGAGAGGGCAGTGTGGCACTAAAGGGAGGTTTGTGTGGGGTGAGGGTGGTGATAATGCTGGTGTCTGGGCAGGAATGGCTGCGGCCCTTCATCCAGTGCTGACACCAGGGCCTTGGCTGGGAACTGCACCTGTGGGAAGAGTCCCCACACCACTCACAGCCAGGCCACATCTGGACACAGCCCCCCTTGGAACCCATCATGTTGCTAACAGCTCTTCCAAAGGCAGATGTGTACACACTCAGACCAGAGGTTTCCTCCTCCCCACCTTTGTTTGAACTCAGGCTTCTCCTGCCAGGGAGGCTCTGAAGTTGGACTTGGCAGCTCCCCGTCCCTGGGTGGGGCAGAGCCACTATACCTCTAGATGCACCTGTCTGCATGTTGATTACCACATGTGCTGCAGGGGCCTGCTGTCCTCAGCTTGGGGCTCTATGAGTGGGGAAGTTGTGTCTGGGGCGGCAAAGGCACTGGCTGCCCTTGGAATCCTGGGAAAACTGGAAAGTCGAGCCAAGGCCCAGGAGTCTGAAAGTGAAAAGTCAGAATTTAATGAGTCTTATAAAAAATCTCAAATTCCTTAGCCTAAGCATCTCAGCAAGTCCACCAGAGGGAGATATATTTTATACAATCAATACGGTGCCAGCAGTGAATTCCTGTCTCTGCAGGAATCAGCCTCAGCTCTGGCCTGGCTGTGTGTGTGTGTGTGTGTGTGTGGGGGGGGGGGGGTTGCTCAGGTGCTCGGCTGCCCTTGGCCTGAGGGACGCCAGGTAACATGAAGAGCAGGATCAACATCCACTGCATGCCAACCGGCTGTACACCTCCCCTCTGAACCTAGGGCAGCCCCACACCTCCCTTCTGCATGATGGGTCAGCTCCACACCTCCCCTCTGCACCTGGGGCAGCTCCACACCTCCCCTCTCCACCTGGGTCAGCTCCACACCTCCCCTCTGAACCTAGGGCAGCTCCACACCTCCCCTCTCCACCTGGGTCAGCTCCACACCTCCCCTCTGCACCTAGGGCAGCTCCACACCTCCGCTCTCCACCTGGGACAGCTCCACACCTCCCCTCTGCACCTGGGGCAGCTCCACACCTCCCCTCTCCACCTGGGGCAGCTCCACACCACACCGCAACACCACGCGTAGCTCCACCCCTCACGACTGAACATGGCTCCCCTCCACTCCCCACCTTCCCCAGCCGCCGCCCTCCCGTACTCACCTGGGGCAGCTCCACACCTCCCCTCTGCACCTGGGGCAGCTCCACACCTCCCCTCTGAACCTAGGGCAGCTCCACACCTCCCCTCTCCACCTGGGACAGCTCCACACCTCCCCTCTGCAGCTGGGGCAGCTCCAC